>VZSF01000011.1:0-105276 GCA_013398295.1 Chionis minor | reverse complement strand
CCTCCCCCCCCGCCATACCTCAGCTTTTTTTCCTTTGCATATGCTCTGGACATCTTAAAGAAGACCATCATCCTCCAAGCTCTTTTCTCCTTCTCACAAAGACATTTCTTTGCATTTCCTCATAACAACAAATCTACCACCCTCTTCATTCCGTATGCATATCATTCTGTCTAAGCAAAATCTCTCTCAGATGGATTTAATGTAAGAGATTATAAACATCAGATGGAGGAACAGGAAGCTATTTTAGCCTGACCTTTCAGACCAAATTTGATCACACTGCAGTGGGACTGAATACGTTTTAATAAGCTTCACCAGTGTTGAAATTTAAGTTCTTGTGTCAATGAATATCATTTCTGCTGATTTTTTTTTTTTTTAAAAAAAGCATATGTTGACAATGAATGCACTTTTTAAAATTGGTTACAAGTCCATAGGAACTTGAAAGGCAAAAGTCAACATTGTAGGCTTTTACACTATTTACGGTGCAGATTGTTTGTCTACACTACTAAATAGAAACATCACACTTAAGCAGGAAATTTTAAAATAATTTTCAGTTCACCTGCAAATATTTATTAGATACATACATACTGTCACCCTAAGGAAAACATAAATAGGCCGAGTACTTAGCTCTAAACTTTCAAACACAAAGTTGCACATTTCCACAGTTGACTGAAAAGTGCATGTTACTTATGTGATTCCTACATCTATACAGAAGCACAGTCTGTATAATTAGAGTCTGTATACTTACAGTTTGTTTGAGTATTGCTTGATGGATGAGTCTGACAGATAAAATGCTCATTGAAATGCATTCTAAAAATACAAAAAGAGTTTTTAAGCATAATTTTATACAAACAAACAAACAAAACCAACCACCGCTACCAGTTATCTCAAGGGTCCACTACCACTACGAAAAAAATTTTTCCTGAGATCTTACGGTAATTTCCAAACTACATATTCTTCATTGTGTAATGCATATGTATTATGTTTAAGGCAATGACAACTTTCTTGAAGATTTCTATGCAGGTAGGATTTTATGCTAAGAACAGAAATGGTGTCTTCTAGGTCTGAAGCCATGGAAATTATAACACTGAGAATATATTCAAGGACTAATAGAGATTTCCATTCCCTGGGATAGAGTAATAATGAAAACCTGTTATACAAGATACACACAAGTCTACAATTTAAGTCCAATATGTTGGCTTAGCTATCTTTTCATACTATTATATACACTTTATATTTCAAGAAAGTCCAAATCAGTCTATTCTCTTGACTTTAATTATCATGACATCTCCTATTTACTCTCATAAATGAGATGGATATTTTTTTGCCTTTTGAAACAATCAGCGGGAAGGTCATATTATTGTGAAAAGTGCTGAGGAGAAGAGCCAATGGTCTTCTAGTTATGTTTTGGGTTGTTTTTTTCCCCCCATATTTTCCTATTCTGTAGTATACTTTTCAAGAAGGTAGCTTCAGCTCTATTTCTAGACAATGACAAATGAAGAAAACAATTCCATTGTTTGGTTTGACAATCTAGTCCATTTCCTCAAGATTTTTAGTTAAAGACTGAAAATCAGAAATTGATTTTTCTTAAAAATCAACTACTTGAAAAATACCTCAAAATTATTACTAAATAGCATGGGAGAAGGATGCAGAAATTGTTTTTTCTTTGAATAAAATAAGCTAATTCAGAACATTTCTCCTTATGTTTACTAATTCCATGTAAAACCCTTCATGTAATATTTTAAGTTGCCCCTGAGATATAATTGTTAAATCCTGTCTTTCAGAATACAGAATTCAAAAATCAACAATGAGGTATGTAGTGACAGAAATTTTACCTACCTCATTGCAGTATGGCTAATGCTTTACCCATCTTGTTTCTGACTGCTGCCTGCTTGGAAAAGATCAGAAGGAACTGTTGTCCCAACTTGAAGAACAAGAAGGTATTTGGTGTCATTGACCAAGGCACACCAGACAGAATAAAGGACTGAAATGGACATCGTAATTACCGGATCTCAGTTCCTGAAGTTGAGGCTAGACTTTGGGAGAGTGATCCTCAGTCATAAACTGTACAATGGTAACAGTTATACAGTTGCAGGGATTTTTATCTACTTCTTTCTCCTTGTGGGGTTTTATCTATAATTAAAGTGTAAGTTTTCCAAGACAGGAATAGTGCTTATATCTAGTTTTGCAGCAATGCACTTAGTATATTGGAAATAAATGAACATGTATTAATCATACCAAATTTCAAGTACATAGTATCTTTAAAATATTAAATAAAAATATGAGTGTGAAACTGCAAGCAGAAAGCAAAAAATCAGTGTGTAAAATAAAAATCGACTCACAATTTTCAGCAATACTGTTTTGTTACCAGTAGATTTGGATTCACCAGTCCTGTCTGGAGGCAGGACTGTGACTAAGCATGGATATTAAAACTGAAGAGAGGTAGAAGTATCGCTTTGCACCTTTACATCTAAAGTGATGGGCAAGCACACAGAAGCCTTGTACTCTTAAGTACAGTGAACATCCCTTTAAAACCTAGTGACCCTTCTGGGCAGATAGGCTGAGGATTGAATAATTCATTGATCTGCCCCTTTGGACTGGCCAGAAGGGTAATTTTTCTTCTCCTTTTTTTACTGACATGTGATGCATCTCTAGAAAGAGCTGCCATACCAGAATACATTTTCCAGGCACAAGTTCCTCCAGGAAAACCCCTTGATTTAGTCCTCTGATGTAGTCCTCTGTGTTTTGTTGAGGATGAATCTCCTGATTAAGAAAATATTTACAAAAACAAAGTCTGAAGTTGATCTTTTTATTTTCTAAGCTCTGTTTCCTAGCATAGACATAGGCAGGAGGGTGGTATCATCTGTCAGTTTTCCCCTTTCCATTGGAAAAGGAGAAGGGGTGCAGAGTGGGGAGCAGCAGGAACAGCGTTTCTGAAGTTCATATAGCCAAATCATCATCAAAGAGTGCATTTACAATGTGGTCACATCTTAACTGAATTTTTTAAACACAAATTAATGATAACTGAAACCCAGTGAAAGTAGGAGAAATGGTGGGTTTTGTGGTTTGCTGTGGTCATATTACATCCCTGTCATTTTTCATTGGTCAAACACAAGTGTATTGGAAATGTTTTAATAATATGAAATACCCAATGTGTGCACTGCTGAAAAGCAAACAAATCTTTGTTTTCATGCCCAGGAAAGCAAAATGAAATCAAATAATGTCAAACAAGATGTGACTCACCTAGTCCCTCCATGAGTAAGCAACTTTTGACCTCTAACTTTCTCAGTGGACTGAGTATATTTGTATTGACTATGTTGAAGGAAGCCTGTGGTATACACATAAATTCAAAGGAGGTACATTTTCCTTCTTCCTGTTCTTCCTGAAATTCTTGTCTTTGCAGTGGAAGAGAAAATAGGCAGCGGAAGACCTGGTAGTGACTGCAGTACCAGTTCCGTAGTTCAACATTTGCGAGAAAACTCCACTCATACTCCAGTCAAAAACTCAGAACTAAAATAAGAATTACAATGGATTCCTAAAATAGAGTGTCATCCCTTTAATTTACCAACTCTCTGTTTCCTCCTTGAAGCTCTCCACAGACCACTTCACTCTCCACCTTCCTCCTAAATGTAACAGCTAATCTTTAAGTTGTAAAAATATTTTATGTAAGACAGTTCTTCAAAAGTATCATCTGCAAACAGTCTTTATGCTGCAAATCAGATTTGAGTTCAGACTGCTATTGCTATCCAGAACTAATGCCAGATAGTTTCATCTCTCTGTACTTCACTCATCAAACATAAAAAGATGACAATAATACTTTTCATCGTTCAGACTATTGCCATGTACTTGGGAATTGTTGCAGTAAATTCACTTGGGTTTATTTTGAAGTGTAAAATAGCTGAGACAATAGGATGCAGGTGAAAGACAGAGGGAATGACAATCTAAGTAAGTTCCTCACCTTTTTCTAAAATTAAAAATAAAAAAGAGTGGCTGGAACTGGGTTTATACTTAGGGCAGACTTCATAAAAATGCTGTCTTTTTTCTGGACATGGAAAACTGCCACGTAACTGTGTAAAGCAATAGTGGTCATACTTAAAAGTTTCAAAAAATAAATACCTATCAGCCATGCTTTCCTTTGGTTTGCAGGTGTGCAGATGAATTGAACATGGCACAATAACAAAAATATTAATGGTTACTGTCCAGGTTTCATCTGGGATAGAGTTAATTTTCTTCCTAGTAGCTGTTATAGTGCTGTGTTTTGTATTTAATATGAGAATAATGTTGATAACACGGACATTTTAGCTGTTGCTAAGTAGTGCTTACACTAAGTCAAAGACTTTTCAGCTTTTCATGCCTTGCGAGCAAGAAAGTTGGAGGTGCAGAAGAAGCTGGGAGGGGGCACATCCAGGACAGATGACCCAAACTGGCCAAAGGGATATTCCATACCATGTGTTGTCATGCTCAGTGTATAAACTGAAGGGAGTTGGTCGGGGTGTTGGCTGCTGCTTGGGAACAGGCTGGGTATCAGTCAGTTGGTGGTGAGCAGTTGTTTTTCATTTGCACCACTTCTCATTTCTTGGGTTTTATGTATCTTTTTTTTATTTTCCTTTTCATAATAATCATCATAATTGTTATTATTATTTATTACTTATTATTATTACTACTACTATTGCTAAGCTGTTATCTCAACCCACAAGTTTTCTCACTTTTACTTTTCCAAGTCTCTCCTGTATCCCACTGTGTGGGGCGGGGTGGCGGGGCAGGGAGAGTGAGCGAAGAGCTGCGTGGTGCTTAGCTGCCAGCTGGAATCACCACAGGAAAAAAACCATAACTGGCTGCTTTAATCAAACAGACTGTTCTTTCCCATTTCTTTTCAAAGGAGTCTTATTTCAGTCTTGCTCTTGGTCCATCACAAGGCTCAGATCAGGCTGAGCTGTACAGTCTTTTGTGACCTTCTTGGGCTCATCCATTCAACGAGGACTGCTCTTTTTACCTATAGTTATCCTGAGTTTTAATTTGAAAAACAGCTGCCTCCAGGAAGATTGCAAAAGGCCATTTTAACATGACAATTACAGAGACCAGTTCTAGTAGAAATTTATTCTAAGCTTGTTTTCCTGCTGCCTCTATATATCTTTTCTTTAACATGAGTTAAAAACAACATAAATGAAGAGGCCAGTGTGCTCATTTCTCCTCTTCACTTTCTCTGAATCTTCCTTGCAAAGCAGTTCTACATTTGCAGCACACTTTCTTACTATTTCACATATGTGATGCTGGAAGGTAAGCATGGCTTGCAGTGTGCACTCATTCTGTGATGAAAAATTTTTAACAAATTCCACACAAGAGAATTAATATCAAATCTACCAATTGTAATCTGCTTTTGTGACTCACTATCTAGAGATGTTTTTCCAGAATCCTCCTATTCCTTTTTTTTTATATTCTGTTTTTTTCTATTTAAAAATGAGCATATTAATATGAAATGCTAAGGAAATTGAACATCACTAATATGCTACAAAGAATTTAGCTTGCTCAGAAGTAAATACTACCATCAAGCAAAGATAAGAGCAAGGATTTGCGCAGAGCTTCTCTGAATGTAAAACTAAGAGTCATACTTAATGTCAACATTAGCAGACTGACTTCAGGATTTTCTTGATAGTTCTTTGGAACTAGTTTCTTGGAGGTGCATTGATGATTTTCAATGCTGACAAAGAACAAAATTAGTTAAAGTAATTTATTTCCATTGATAGTCTTTTACTCTTCAGGTAATACCACTGCATTTCAAGATTGCAACATATGCAGAAAAGAGAGAAAAATCCAATAGATTCAATAATACATGATACATTATTCCTCCAACATAAGGATCTTAAAGAATTTTCTGAACGTGATTTTTTTCTTTATCTCAACACATGCTTAGATCCTGCAAAGACTGACAGAAAATTCACTGAAGAAAGTCAGCCACATGATTGCTAATACTCAACTTCTGTTTCAGGCACCACCTCTTTCTAGCTAGGAGTGATGACACACTTATTTACATTTGGGACAGGGCCTCACAGATAATTTACATACAATAAAGTATAAATCAGTAGCCATGATCTCAATGTTTCATCCCCTCCCCCCCAAAACCATGTCCTATGTGATTACATTTACAAGAAAGTAAAAAAAACAAACCAAACCTTTTCTCAAATCTGATCACCTTTTTATCTCAAACCTGGAAATACTGCAGACATAAAAATTATGTGCAGTAAGTTAAATAGGAATTACATGACACCATGCAGGGACAAATGCTCGCTATTCCAAAGAACTTATATCCACATAACCCTTTGTGCACTATCTGCACTTTATATTCGCATGCCAACAGTGTTAACTTCTGTGATGTGCTCCACTGTCAGTGCAAGACTGATAAGTTTGGGGAACATAATTAAGTCCAAGGGGGAAAAAAAAAAAAAAAAAAAACCCACACCAATACCAGGAATGCAATATCCTTAGTCTTTTCCATTTTTGTGAGTGGTTTTGACCACTCGCATATATCTTTCATAGCCAGTTGAACATTCTGAAAACCAGAAAGTACATAAAGAATTTTATAAATTTGGTTAACACCAGGTATATTGCTTTTCCATTCTTTCTTGGAAATAACTTGGCCTCACCAGGGTCAACCAGATTTTCATGCAGGCTATTTAGTTTATGAAGATGGCGGATAATTCTCATTTATCCTGTATGCATATATAGTATATGCACATGTTTATATACCTATATGTATAGACTTCTCCAGTTTTATAGCCAGCAAAGGCCTCAAAGATACTTATACTCAACTGCAAATCTTGTTGATTTCAGAAGTGCTACTGTCTTATAAAGAGAATGGGCTGTAGACATAGCTATCTAATATAAATATTTTTTTTATTATTTTCCTCTGCAGTCAATGAGTTCCTATCAAATAGTATTTGTCTTCACAGTATTATCAAGTATGATGAAATTACTCTTCAAGACTGAACCATTATTCAAGATTTTTTTTTCCTCATCCTTCAGTGCTTTTAACAGCTTTACTGATGGAGGAACAAAAAAACACAACAGCAGATCAACCACCCTAGTGTTCATCTGAATAACAATCTGAAAAAGCTTAATTGTCTGGATATTAATTTTCTTAAGTACAACCAGATCACATGTTTATTTTGCCTCTAAACTAACCAGCAAAAAGCCACTTAGAACTCAGCTGGAATGAAATAGGAGTGTTTGAAAGATGAAAAAAACCACGACAAAACAAAGGAAACCAGGCTGATTCATTTTCAAATAGCTCACCCTCTTTACTCACAGATGAAAGCAAATTAAATCCATTTTGTTTTTTGGCAAAGGGTCCACTTTATTTTCTTACCTGACATGATAACACAAACATTTTCCATAAGCTGCGTAGTCCTTTTTAGATTGGTCATTTCTCCCCCATTCTATGGTTCAGTTACACAGCTATACAATAAAGGTGTTGTAGAAATTTATATAACGGGTAAATTCTTTGCAATATTAAAACCACTGAAATAGTTAATCCATAAACATTTCCTATAATAATGAAATAAATTCTCTGTCTTTCTTTCAAAGCAGTTATGGATACTTGGTCACTTTATGCCATGTTTCCCCTAGGAAAACAAAATAAAGAAAAAATAACACCATTTAAAAAAATCTTAAAATCTTGCTGCCTAAATTGCAGTTGCAAAATCTTGTGTTTGTATAGAAAGGACTACAATAATAATAATTGAAAAAATAATGGGACCCTAAAATGGGCACTTATTTGTGTGATTACACATTTGATACCTATAAATATCTGTCCTTCTATACACGCACAGATGTAACTCACTTATCAGTGTGTTTTAATTTCACACGCCCTCCCCTGGATATTAGGACTGCTGTCAATTTGAGAGCTTTGTTCTTTAGTCCAAGCTGCAGTGACTCATGCTTAGGCTAAGTGAGCAGTCATCACACAAATCTGAATACCAAGATCAACCTGTGTGCTTGTCAATCTTGCAGGTGCAAATTAGAAGGTTTTGAAAATGTAAAGTTCTATGTGAAGCTACAAAGCGCTATAAATCTCCCAGACCTCTTGTAGGTATCTCAGGTTCTCCTATTTCAGTGTTGTTTTTACTATTTCCCCCCTATTTGAGCAGAATTTCATGGTAAGCATTTCTCAAGATATGAATTGTCATTTTCTGGATTCTTAAAGTAATTTTCAGTTTTTCCACCTCTGTGTTGGCTCAACAGTCCTAGAAGCAATTGGTTTTTTTTAAAATGTGTAATACCTTTCTACATAATATGTAGATTTTTTTTTGTGTGTGTGTGTGTGTGTTAGAGATCTGCTGTGAAGTACTTTATTATATTTCTTTCTTCTTCCTTTATATATAGTGATTTTTGTGTTATTGTATTGTTATTAGCTATCTACTTTGATAGCTCTGTAAGAAGTCTCTTAAATCTTGATTGTCTAAGGATATGAATATCCCGGCTTGCAAACTTCCCATACTTGTTCTCTAATTTTGTCATTTCAGTTATAATAGGCATTTTTTTCCTCAAGAAGTTTTAAATCCTTTCTAATCTCAGAACATTTGTTTATTCTGAGCATTACCTCTAATTTACCTGTCTCAGTAAGCTCACATATACTTATAGACATACAATAGACTTTGTTAAGAATTTTAAATTGTATTTGCCTAACTGGCATAACCAAAATCTCTGTGATCATTCAAAACTTCTCAGGGTCAGGATGGTTTTCTACTAAAACAGGTTTTCTTACAATTTTTTAGCAGGATTTTATTGTAACTAAAAGCAAGGCTTTCTCTTTCCCTGAAATAAGATTTATTAAGTCTGCTTTAGTATGCTGGAACTGCTTTTTTCAAAGTCCTAATATTCCTGTTGATGCTATTCTCTCAGCCCTGAAGGCCAAATAGGTTTTGAAGCAGACACTGACAAACATGCATTTGATGGGATTTGATAAACCTACAGGTAAACCGCTTACAGCTGTCATCAGCCCATTGTAGTGCAGTTTTATCCCATCTCTTCTTGGCATTCAGTGAGATATCCTTGTTTCGGGACATATTATTCAACATAGCTCATTGTGGGATATTTGATTTTTAAGGCAGAAAGCAAGAGTACAAATAAAAAAGTCTTTCTGTGTCATATATCAACACATTCATTTTTGGTTGCTTCTGAATTCACATCTGCATGTTTTTAACATCTAGCTACATTGCCTCTGTTTAATTACTTTACTTGAAAATGCCTATTTTCAAGTGTGTGTATATACACCTGATTTAGATTCTGCTTAATGCAGAAATACCTTACTTGAGAGAACAAAAAATAAATATATTAAGAGTATGGTTGCATGTACAATATATTAAAGTTTTTATGGATCATTGGCTTCTAATGTGGTTCATTAACCTTTAAGTTGCAGTCTGTGTAATTCACATAGGTAGATAAAATACCAAAATATATCTCCAAGCTGACTTTTGCCCTTGAGTGCACAAATAACTGGAACAAATGTATTTTTTAAGTGTAAAACTATTTTTGTTAACAACAAAGAGTAAGAGCTCATGACTACTAAGTTCCTAGCAAGACTACTCATGATCTTAACAAGTGTTTAGTAGGTGATTAACAATTAGACCTTGAAAATTAATATCTTGTCATTTTTATCATATAGAAGTGTAATTTTATTTTTCAATTTATTTTTGTTTAAAAAAAATACTTCAGACTCACTAATGCATAATAAACATAACTTATTTTTTTGTTCACTTTTACTGCATTCTCACAGCAGAAGACACAAGAAGTGTGATATGCCTTGAAGATACCTGCAGACAGAATTGAGAACAGTAGTAAAATGGAATAAAAGACACTCAGAATGATCAGTGGACTAACTTACAAATGTTTTTTGTTATGAGAAGCACAGAGGGGGAAATATAACAAAAATATTAATAAAACATAAACAGAATTCATATTAAAAAGCCTCAAGAATATTAATGGAGAAGAGTGTAAAAGAAGGAAATCTTCTTTCGATATGCTTGTGGTTTTTCTTCCATATTTCTTTCAATCTATAGAATTTGCGTAATATCTCATCCCAGTCAGAGTATTCACAAACAATGCAAGTCTTATTCCAGGATGAGATAAATGCAGTTGCTTAGGTATTTGCCCTTCAGAAAAGGCTCCAATAATGTAATTTCAAATATTCTCTTTCCCTCACCTTTATGAAGTTATATCTACAAAAATAGATCAGGGTACAGTAAGTTCTGCATGGCTGCATGATCTGACTTCAGATTCAATATTTTAACGTCAGTTTTGTAAAAGATATCAGAATGCAACTACTGTAGGTAAATAGGGCATTTTCACTTTATCCTTGAAAGCTTTCATGAACTTGGATTGACATTATTATTAGACTGAAAAGAAAAAGCAACTCTTCACCCACTATGAAACCACTGCAATGGCTGAGTAACCCCTGGAGGCCAATGGTCTCCTTTCAACTCAGAGCCTGTGGACAAGATAGAGGCATAAATGATTAATGTTTCTGACCACTGCTCTAATGAGGAATCTCTTAAGTTAATTTTCAAGGCCTGCTCTGTCTATATCTTTGGATTCAGTCTGCAGTAAAACTTAGCTGTGCATGTATCTGAGAACTGCCTGGAGAATTAGCCTTCATTAATGTAAAAAGAGAATGACAAAAAAATTTCATTAAGATTTATCCAGGCTTACTAGAAGACACCAGACACCCTGAGGTAGAAAATCTTGTTGTACTATCAGAAAATAAGCTGAACAATGTTTCATTTATATTACTGTTCAGTTTGCAGCACTGACGTTGTTGCTATGCATTTGTCTTACTGCACTAGAAAATGGCTTTCAGACACTTGTTTCATGTAAATAGAATACAGAGAGAAAGCAAGTTGCATCAATAACTTGTTTTATTTCTGGAAATCTCATGTTATGATTTTTCCTCCTAACTAACTCAGCTTCCAGGATCGCATCCAGACTATGGTAGCTGACTAGAGAAGACAGAGAATGAAGGAATCATAAAGTGATCTGAAGACATCAGTTGGAGAGGTGAAACATGAGGAGCTCTGTATTTAGATTTATACTCAACAAACAAGCTCTTTGCTGCTTTTGTCCTGAAGAAAGTTGCCATGCTGCCAAGCATAGCTGTCATTGATATTCATTTCGTAAAGAACCATAATCTTGGCCTCCATGTGTGTAAAGCCATGAAATTACAGTCAGAAGGCTGAGAAGCATTTGTTACATTACACATAGAGAACTCCCATTTGAACCTCAGAAAATAGCTTGTATTTTATACTAATATGCATACAGATAAGCACAGCTTAAAAAAATGAATGTGCTCCAAGCATCTACAATCTTATAAAATCACTTATCTGCTCATACAGAAGATATTTAGCTACCTGCCAGCAGCTTTCATGCACGAGTAGAAACTCTGAGTAAAACTTGATACAGAAACACATGGAATAACTTTTCTATTCGTGACACCAACCTAATTTTAACATGATGCAAGTGGAAGAAACTATGAGCTTCAATGGCTTTCAATCAACTTAATATTGTTGTAAATACAAATGAGACGCTTTACGAAAAAATGCTGGTGGGAAAACAAATGTGTGTGCTTTCAACAGTTGTGAGCCATGAAAAGGTCAACCACTTCTAATGCCCGAGATTGGCAAGAGTTGCAAATGATTATAGGCCGGTGATAATGGGGTCACAGAGAGATGGAGCAACAGTAACTATCCTTCGATCAGCCTCTGGTATAAAAAAGAGAACAAGGAGATTGTGGAGAAGCCAACTACTCCAACATGCAAAATTCTGGTGAGATGTTAAGAAAAAAATGTTGCAATGATGGTGTTCAAAGTGTGGAATATTCTCCAGAGATGTTATGGAGTCCTCATCCTTGGAGATATTCAGAAGTCAACTGAACATGGTCCTCAGAAAGCTGATCTAAACTGACCACACTTGGTGCTGGAGCAGACAACATTCATCATTTCCCTCAACCTAAACTACTCTATAACCTCTCTGAACCGTGTGAGACTCTAAGATTCTTTTTTCCCCCCCAATATAGCTCAAAAAATAATCTATTTTAGGAAAGATCTTATTACCGTAATTCAGTTTGGTCTGAGTTCCTGCATGGTGTATTTTGAAAAAGAAAATGTGTTAATGGCTTATTTATAAGACATTGCAAACAAACTGTTATAGTAAAATATGAAAAAAAACCCCAGCCCCCAAAAATCCAACCACATTTAAATGCGCATTAAGCTCAATTACATATTCAGATAGTATGTTTTCTATTTTTTTGGTTTCCTTATTCGACTCACAGGACATGAACTGTGTCAGTTTTGGAGCACATAGCTATTAATTGGGACAGACACCCCAGGGAGCACAGAGAGCATGCTTTATGAGTATCTCAGCTGCTTAGAGTTTTTTTTTTCTTTTGAATATTTCACCTTCATTGACTAAGACAAATTATGTAAAAACTGACCACTGGGTCAAGTAAGGAACTTCAAAAAACTCTTTCACAGCATTTACAGTTAAAATGCACCTTTAGTATCACCTAGTTAGCTAAATTGCCTCTTGTATGCTGCAGTGCCTTATCTAGCAATTTTTTTTGTAGTTCATGAAATAGTCTTTAAAAAAAATCTATAGTATGTTCTAGGGCAGCTGTTTGAGTGGTTAAATTGTCCTGTCTGCCAAAAATCTCCACTTTATGTCTATTTATATGGCATCTTACTTCCATTTCCGTGTCAATGTCACAGAGCCTTTTCTCTAAAGAGTCATCTAACATCAGAAACTTTCCCCCAGTATATCTCTAGGGGCCATGATCAAACTGGCTATGATTGTGAAATGATTGGCTTAAAAAAAAACATTTGGGCTCCTTTATTCTCTCATTTTACATATGTTACCCTGTAATATTTGGTATCTTGTCTGCAGAGTGCATACTGATGACAGCATTACTGTAACAGTCATACATAGGTTCTACTTCTCTGTCTTGGTATTACTCTGTTGATTCAACATGCTTGGAACTCATACCCATTTTTCACGACATCAAAGCAGGTAACTATTTATGCCTAAGAATATATCATTGTATTGAGACCTCTTCAAGCGTTAAAATTCTTGTTCAAGTAATCCCATCTAATTAAATATCTTATGCTACCTCAGAAACGGATCTCTTGCAGTTACAGCTGCACCACTTTTGCAGCCTCAATCCCCTATTTTCTTTGAGATCACTCCGAAAGACATAACATACAAACAATGCATTTCTATGTGAAATTTCACTGAAATACTAAATTAGATGTGATTAGTCAGTTAAGGTACTTTGTAGTACTACCTCCAACAGAGGCTATACTGGTAAGTCAAATAGTTTACATAGTATAAGCGTATTTCAGCAATATGATTGCCTTCATCCAAACTTTCCACTTCAATACATAATATAACATCTGTGTAATAAGGCTTGCATTCCTTTATGTCCGGTATTGGTTCTGCTACGATCTTTCAATTTGTTACTAATCCCAAATCATCTTAGGGGTTTACTGCACAAGTTAGGATCTAAATCTTGCATTGTAGCCCGTTCACTATCCTTCCCATGTGCAACCACTTGAGGTTCCTGAAGTTCACGGACACCTGAGGTTTTTTTATGCTGACTTCCTGAGACACATACAGTTCTCCTGCTGGGCATACTCAGAAAAATACCAGGCTTGAGAGCAATGAGGCACTCAGTCACTATCATATGTCTAAGCCTGCTGGGTATTCCCGCACTGTGCATTCTTTTTATACAACAGGACTCTGATGCTGCCAGCATGTGCTAAGAATGGCTACCAGGTTTGCCATTCGGAGTATTCCGTAGCAACTGTTCTCCTGAAAATAAAAAAAGAGGTTATGAGAGAGCCAGTCAGATGATGCCAGCCTTATCTATTAATTTAACAGTTAGCAAGTACAAGTATAAAACTATATCTAGAATATGCATATCTATACTGCTAAAACAGACAAGTCCAGGGATTGAATACTAGGGCTGAATTTTTGATTGTACCCGCTGAAAGAATATACCATATTCTGGCCCTGTCTAAGGGCTGTCTACTATCTTCCTCCAAGACAAATCTCATGCGTGATTTGAAGGAATTCTGCTCAGGGAACCATTCAGCATAGACAATATGGGTGACTGAACACTTTTTTTCTAGCTGACTTGTCCTCCAGTACTACTGCAGTACACCTTATAATTCCCCTCCACCCACCTTTTGTTATATCCTGGGAAAATTGATGAGGGATTAAATACATATCATCTTAGAAGTGTATCTTCAATGTGCTGCCTACCCTGAAAAAATGATTCAGTACTAGGTGTACTAGGTGACCAGTCCTATCTACAACCAAAAGCTTTCCACCACACCAAAGGTGCAGCAAAGATAATTTACTTTTGATTAGTACCCTAGCAAATCATGCAATAAGTTGTTACTCCTTCAGAACATACTGCAATGATAATCAACATAGCAGCTTACACAGACCTCCCCCCAGTCAGTAATGTTTCTGCCACACATGGCCACAAAGGTGTGTATGATCCTCCCTGGATCAATTTGGGGACACATAAGTTGCTGCACAGAAGATAATTACTTTCTTCCATGCACTTCTGGAACCAAAGATGTACTCTTAGGAGTGGATTTGGTTTGTCTTATGTGACAAATGCCCATGATGTGTCCTTCTCAAAAACTCACCGATGCCTTTAATGTCCTGAACCTTCAACATCAGCTCCAATCACATGGCTACCCATAAACTAATAGTTTCCCCCACCTTGCACCTCTTAGCTGCTTGGGTCCTCATAAATGAGTGGAATTCAGGTGATAGGTGGGATCATCTTCAAAGCTTTTCTGCAGCAAGACACTCACTCTGTATTAAGCACTCCATGTGCAAGAATTCAGACAGCTATGCTTCAGCAGAACCAACATGTAACTATCTCAGTAATACTGATAATGCACACTGCTACATCACTGTGTATCTGGGCAGCAACATGGCACAGCAAATGGGGATAGCATCCCTTCAGTCCTCTCAAAGGCATCGTCTAACATACAGGTGGAAAAGACTCACAGCCTCTGCACAGCAGGCTTCAGAAGACATGGCGAAGAACTGTGATGACCACAGTGACCTTCTTATAGTACATAATGCCCACACTGACCTGTTTTCAGACCCAAAAGTAGTGTGGTGCCAAGCTACGCCTGTCTTTAAACCTGGACCTACCCTCAGGGCACTGTCAGCCTTAACATTTTTGAGACACTCACTAAAATGTGCCCAGAGCATGCAGAAGCTGCTCTACAGAAGCAGAGCTCACAGCCCGGGCTGTGCTGAGCAGTGCAAAGCTAGGTGCAGGCAAGTCCATGCCAATCTGTTTACACTTATAAGGACATGACCATTTTCTGGTCAACCAGAACATACACTGAAGAACAAGCCTCATTTACTTGGAAAACCTTGCTGATCTCACTCATGAACACACAGCATCTCACTAGTTTTTGCCACAATCATGAAAGCGCTGACCTCAAACTGATTCCACACTGACCATCGAAGGTCAGGCCTAACAAAGTTCCAGAGTACCGTGAAAGCCTCCCTTCCTGAAGTCTTAACAGCATGGAGAGCACCAGTCCCTTGCAAAAGACATCAAAGTTGGCCATGTGCACCTGCTGTTTGTCTCTGAAACATGACACTGTGTTTGCTCTACAGGGTTGTCATGTCCTGTGCCCAAAATCTCGCTTCAATTCTTAGAAGTCTGTAGTGAGTTTCAAATAAGACAGCTTTTCAACCAAGGCAATTTTCCTTAACCACTGCTTTGGTAGTTATCTCGCCAACATCCTGAAGTTCCTGGTAGAAGTCCACCCTCCACCTACTCCGCTGTGCACAGTCGGTAGTGGCCTGCCCAGCTCCACTCTAAAGGAGGCCTATGAGCAGGCAAAGTAGCATCAAAAGCTGTCTCTGTCATGAACATTAGCAGCAAATGTAGAGGTGACAAAAATGACAGAAGTACCAGAACCAATCTGCTACTAGAGGAACTAAATGGGAAACAGGAAGGTAATGTCTTCTTTGTGGATCCTGACTATCCACTGCATGGTGCACAAAGGCTGCATGTGATGCAACCTTGTGCCCACAAGGATACAAAGTCCGTGTGATATCCACTGAGCCATAAATGGAGCCAGTCTCTTTTGGAGGAAAGGAAGGTGAGAAAAAATCTTGTGGAAGCAAGTTCAAGCCACTTATTGGGCCTTGGGAGCCAGGCATCCTTTTCTGAAACTATTTTATTTAAACAGTATAGGCCTAGCCAAAACTCCCTTTGCTGGAAACCGTCAACAAATGCATCCTTCCATAAGGAACAGACCTTTATAATTGCCATAGAAATTGCTCTGAGGTCAAGTTGTTTGCCTGATCTTTGCGTAAAATAACAACAGGGCAACAGGGAAATTAGAAGAGAGAAAATGACATAAAATGGTATCTTAATGGCTAGGGTATTAACCAAAAAGGAGGGGACCCTTAATCTTGTCTCCCTAATTTATTTGTAACTTTTACACAAAACTGCCATTACATAAGACAAGCATGCAGTTTTTGAAGTGGTCATATATTGCCACCTAACTTTTATAGCAGTCAGTTCTTCTCCAAATTGGAACTCCTCTTTTCCAGGTCTTGAAAAATATGTCAAAAAATACCCCAAACTCCACAGGCAGTTTTAGTGAAATTTGAGGCATTTCATGATGATGTTGAGTAGAATCTTGATATGCCAGAGAATTTAAGACATGTTGCTGACATAAACATTTCCTATTGGCTAATTTGAGGCAGCTAATCATTCAGACTTAAGGCTTTTCTAAGTTCTGTTCTGAAATCACTGACCTGTGCTTTTGCTTTAGATAGAGAGCTTAGTTGCCTTATTCAGGCCTACCAGAGTCATGATGTGACCCAGGTGTCTACAGACTTAATGGATAGAGGTCTATGTCCCATTTCCTTCATATTGCTGTGTATCAACTTTATCAGCTTGTAGGTATTATACCTTTTGAAACACTGACATATTAGCTTTTCCTTTTCTGTACCTTTTTAAGTACCAAATTAGAATATTTGTGTATTTCTAGTTTTTCTGCATTTTTCTTTAGCTAGTATCAGATTTTACAGTTGCAGATTTTACGTTCCATTTGTTCTAAGTAAATTTATAAAATTCCTTCTTAATATTCTTAACTTTAAATGACACATGCTGTGATGCTACTACAATGTCCCAAGAAGGTGTCTGTTTATGGATTTTTTGTTCTATTCTGTTTGCTTCTCCATTTTCTGTGGACTGTATGTTGGAGTTCTGAAAAATTACTTTTATTACCTTTTTCACATCTCCTTTTAACGGAGATGATTATTTTACTGAAGTAGCCTTTCATGAGCATAGAATCGTGGGAGGTTTTGACATTTCATAAAGTATTCTTAAATAATTCCAAATCATAATTCATGTTTTTATGTTTCAGTATTTTCTCCCACTTGATTTTGTCCATAACTGTTTCCAACAGTGTGAAATTGCCCTTTTCAAAGAATTGGGTCTGTGTTTTAACTGGTCAGGATATTGGTTTGCTACTATTCATTTTCAGTCTGAACTCAATCTATTGTCTCCAAAAATTGCCCTTTAGCAGAGATCGAAGGTGTAGAAAGTGAGCAAGTACTCTTTAGAATGATGTAATGTGTAGTATTTCATATGCTGTGATCATAGTGCAAGTCAGTTCTTAGGGGCACATTCTTTCAGTCACCACAGAATAGCATTGCATGCAATCAGCAGTTAACAATTTGTTTGGCATAACTGAATTGGCAAATGGCATAGATTTTGAATATGTAAACACAAGGTGTACAGTTTGGAGGAGCTTGTTTTTAAGTGATGTCTAACTCATACAAGTGATTAGCGGGCTTTAATCAGGAGTTCCTGAACACCTTGCATTGACCTTATGAAACTTAATAACTTTTTTTTTTAAATCCACCATGTCTTGAGGTTTTAGAGGGAGCCTAGGAAGTGGGAAATCTGTGTGCACAGACAGAATTTAAATAACTCTTTCATGCAAATATTTAAATTTCTTCTGCTTAAGGTGCTTTCTGCTTTAAAATCTCACCTTATATCGCTGTCTATACAGTTTAAATAAAAAAAAAAATTGAGTATCTGATCTCTTTATCTTCATTCACCTCATGCTCTTTTGGTTCTTAAATAGTGTTAATGTAGTGAACCCTTCTGTTGTAGACAAAAATAAAATGGAAATCCTGCTCTAAGTTCCTGGGGACACATGGTGGGAGAACCTGCACCATGCTGGGCTCTGCACCTCAAGATTAATCAATCCCACATAGATAATTAACAGAAGGCTAAAAGATTTTGTGGTACTTTTCTGGTCCTTTCAGGAGACGGGCAACCAACTGGCCGTTGGTGGCTAAAGGATGGTGAAGTGACATTTCAGGCTTAGAGATGAAGATAGTGATGTTTCTGAAGATCAGGGAAAGTAATAAGAGATCAGGATATATCTGTCTATCCTGTCGCTATATGCAGACTGATTAATTTATTGGATATGAGGATTCAGCCAGCAATCCAGTTTTAATCCTCAAAGTTAGTGGGAGATGAGGTTGCTAAGAGGAAGCCACTGTGTAAATTGGCTGTTCATTTGTCCGGAGTCTTTTTCCTTACACCTGTTGAAAAAACATTCCAGATTACTAGTCTACCTGCCTTAACTAACATCATCTCCAGACACAGATCATGACACTAGACTTACTGCTTAACCATCCTCTCTCACCCTTCGATAAGCAAGGTGCACCAGTGGAACAACCCTGATGTGGTGACTTTCAGGTCACAAGTAGGCCCCTGGGGTCCTACAAACCACTTTAGGGCTCACTGTGGTAGGTGAGATGAGGAAGAGGCGGACCGTAGAAGAAAAATATCAGACAGGGCCCATTAGGCAAGTGGAGATGCAGGGTGGTTTCTGTCATGTTTTGCATCAACATGCCTGTCATCCTCCTGAACACAATCTACTGTACACCTAGTTGCAATGGGGAATGCAATCAGGCAAATTTCTGCATCAGCAGGTACTGCTGGAAGGTGGTAGTCCAGCCAGAAGAGGATGGCAAGGGGATTGAGGCAAGGTCCAGGCTGGTGGGACAGTTTGTGCTGCAGCCACAGCACAGAGCAGATTCATAACAAACACAAATGAAATCTCCCTGCTATTCTGCAGGCTTTTTCCTTATTCTGGAGTCACCTGAAACAGTAGAACTGTTGGCTAAAAAAGAAGCCTATGAAGGGACAGCTATTATCTCAGGGTTGTTCTTCCTACTCACATAGGTAGGCCCGCTTCCCTTTCTTTGCTTTTTTCCTGTTCAGTCTTCTCATGCTTGCGTTGCAAGAGAGTTCTCTGTACTGCAGCAGTGCACAGGGCATGAGAAGCACTTAATGAGAAACCGGTGAACCATCCTAGTAGGAACTCCTAGCAGATGATCTGCAAAGGAATGGGTCTACCTTACTACACTATGGTCAAAGCAGAGGTTTATGACACCTACAGATTATGAGTAAGTTAATTAGGATAACAATAATATTAGATGGTCTTGAGCTCAAATATAAGCATACTAGAAGCAAAAAGGATAAACTACAATACATAAGTAACGCTTATGACATAGGCAAACACGATGCTTAAGTATTCTTCACAACTATGTAAAGAATATGATCAGCTACAGGGAAAATAAAGATTTCTGTAGCTGCATGCAGGAGGCATGGGAAAACATGTTAACAGTGACCTAAGTAATGGAATACGCAAGGTAAAGAACAAAGAACAGGAGGAGTACAAGGGACTGCAAATACACAATATCCTGTCAAATATACAGGAATAATTGGCAAAATCAAAACAAAAATAAGCAGCACTGAAAGCACATGAAGATTCTGCTTAAAGGAGGAGGGCAAGCATCATAACACCAGGCATGAATGAGTAATACTGCAGGAAGGAAGAAGACAAGCCTCCTTCTGTTCTGACTTTATTCATTGAAGATCAGTCTGGCCTGATCACTTTTACATCAGCAACAAAGACCATCACATGCCATAGCTGTCAGTGCTAACTATACAGCATCAACTCTCTGGCATTGTGCATTCAGATCTAATGCAGGATATAACTACAAAAGGACTAATGTTTTTGTATATGTAGTTATAAGTAGCGATAATAACTAAGAACTAGACATTAGCATGAAGGTGCTGTTAATGAATGTTAGCCTGGTAAAGTTTTGTTTTAAAGTTTGAAGATTGCCTGATTTACCAGGCTTCTAAACATCCCCATCTCAGTGACAGCTAATATCCTAGCTGAGATACACATGCATTTGTATACATATATTAAATTCCAACAGCTCCCACTTCTCTGAGTTAAAATGTGCCCTTGAGAATCAGGCATTGTGAGGGAGATGGCTAAGAGCAAGTCACAATGCAGGAAAACATCCAGAAGTTCTCAAGGATTGAAAGATTTATATGCTCCTTATTTTAGAGTTTACTCTGATAGCGATAGAACCTCTATATTTGCGAGTCTCACACTGAGTCCCTCTACGCTGTGTCAGGAGAAAGGGGAAGAGGGGTGCTAAGGCACCCATTCTTGAGGGTACCTTGCCTTTAGGGCATGGTGCAGCAGTTAAAAATTGGTTTAGCAAGATGAAGACAGCAAAATAACTGAAAACCCATGTACTTGTCAAACATACATGCTTAAGGTTACTGGGTGTGAAAGGCAGAAATATCTACATCTGGAGGACCATGCAGCAGCTGAGCTGCCAGAGTGGCAGTGGTGCTACATGTGGCACAAAAGCACAAGACAGACAGTCCCATTGACAGGTCCTTGGGCCTCCTCCTCTTAGCTTCCGTGATGGCCATTTCTGAGGAGGACCTAACTGTCCTACTACCTCTGCATATCAAGGACAATTTTGGTGTCAAAGGGCCTGGCACCACCAGCCTTTGTCCCTTTTTTCCTCTATTTCAATGACTAAACAAGTCTAACATTCCTCCGCCACCATTAAGGGATAAATAGCTTAGCAGGCTGAGACTTGGCAGCCATTTAGGCAGGACCTGGAAAGAAGTGAAAACAAGCTATTGATATCTTTTAGGGGTGGAATGAAGGGGGAAGAAAATGGGAATTGAAAGAAATCCAACATTTCGTTATTGTACAGAATACCTTAATTGATTTGTATTTAACTTTGTTACAAACCAGCTGTATCATCCTATGGATACATACTTTGTTCATAGGCCCCCTCCAGCAGGGAGGGGATGGCATCCTAGACACAGACAGATTCCCAGGTGCTCTGGCAGCTGGAATAGGATGTGTGGGGGTGTGAGGAGGGAACAAGGCACACAGTCACAGAGTTTGTTGCCAGTATCATTCTTTTGAAGGTCATCCACACGAGCTGAAAACCTGATACAAAGCTAGTTATACTGTCAAAACCCCCCACATTTGCAGTTAAAACCTTGTTGTTGTTGGGTTTGGTTTTTTTCTTCTCTAAACCAGCAAGAGCCGTGCAAACATGGATAAATGTAACTGATTAAACCTGCACAGTGCATACACAAGTAGTGCTCATGCTGACATAGGTTGGTTTACAGAGAAGATTTTCTCACATCATCTAATCTCAACTTTATAGAATTATTTAAATTAGTCACGTGGTCTAACTGCAAACAGGCCTTAAGTGCTATGCATTGTAAGCTGTTGTTTTGTCATCTACTAGTTATATTCACTTATACCTAACAAAAAAATTAGGTTATTCCAAGACTTGCTATTACTATCCATTTTCATGTTGTAAAGATAACTTCATATAATTTGAACATTTCTAATTATTCAGAAGCTGAATACTACAAGAGTTATCCTAACTAAACATGTCAGTGGAAATGAATTCGCTTACAACTTGAAATTATGTATTAGATTATGAACCATACTTAAAATAAAACTTTTCAAATTGGGTTAGACTTGTGTCTGAACATGCAAACACTTTATAGGTGTGTTATGTTACACTTTATAGTTCCCAGTGTATACAGAAAGAAAGAGGTTAGTGAATATTTTATGTATTGATGTTGTCTGAAGAGACATCTAGATCAAGATAGGATGCCTTTAAAGGCTTGGTCAATAACCAGGTTTATCGAGTTGGAAGAAATATGTATTATGTTATGTATTTTGGTATCATCGATTCTTGTGTGTTTCCCACTAACCCTTGAAAATGTCCTTGTGGATTTACACATAAGTAATGAATAAGAAACTTTTCCAAAACTTCACAACACACATATATCTTAAAGAACACTTTTCTATGTTGTTTATCTTGCATATGTATGACAGCTCTACATTAAATGATACCTAATTCTGACATTTGTTTTGTAAAAGCAGCTGAGCAACTAAACTATTTAATCAGAACTTAATACTTTCTCCCTCTAAAATTCACAAGTCCTTTCAAAAGATGAACAAAATATATATTTCAGAGATACATGTGTATGAAGTTTGCGTGAAGAATGTCAAAGAAAAACATCTATTACAAAGAAATCCATCTATTACAAAGAAATCAGAATGATGACAAATGAGTCTGATTCCACAATAGTGTCCCGGATTGAGGTAAAGCAGAACTCATTTTCTGCTTTGTAGTTTTACTTTGCAGCTAAGCCTCTTCTAACTAACTGAACTTTCTGAAATTAACAGCATGTTGTGCAGAAACTTTTCGCTCTCAGAGTGATAAGATCTGATTAGTTGTAATTTATGCCAAGGAACAGTATGCAGAGAGGCTAAAGGTGTATGGCAGAATATGCATATATGAATAGCTCAATTGACTAGAAAAATGCCATTTTATATAGTCACAACTTGAGAGTTTAATTCTTTCTTTTTTGAATGAAATAGTTTCTTACCATAACTTATTTATAAGCATACATTTCAGCAGAGCTGGAAACAAGAATCATGATTTGTGTTCCTTTGTAGATTATTGGTATTTATTGTAAGCCTAAGAAGTCTATTGGAAAAATAAACTAACCTCTCAATTCCAAATAAGTTTAGGCATATTTGCATGTTTCTGATATGTCCACCTCTAAATTCTCATTGTTTTGATTCAGAATGGTTCACATTTGGCATTAATGTATGATGATGAATAACTACGCTCATATATGGAACAGTATAGGGCATATGAAATAGTTCTTGGGTTATAGATAGTGCCACTCAGGATGGAGTTTACATTTTGGTATCCTACCTTGGGCTAAGAGACAAACTTTCATCACAGGGAAAAAAAGGAATCTATTCAAATAGCAGTTTTCTTCTCAATATTTTCTACCTACATTACCAGAATCTATGAATAAAGGCTATCCTAGACTTGTGGCAGCCCAGCCAGAAGAGCTGATTCCTCCGATTCTACCTGTCCCTATCTTGTGAGGGAGACAGATGGCTTGCTTAAAGTGAAGACCACCTAGATTGAAAAAACAGCTGAAGTAAAAGAGATCTTATGTTTTCTTGACCATGAACTAAGGATGTGTAGCAGACTCTTAAACTGATTAGCAGGGTCTATAATGCACCCTACAACTTGACAGTTATCAAAGACATACCAATCCACTCTTTCCTGTGGGGAAATTGTTCCTGATGTGTGCAAAAGTAATTTGTTGGGCAGTCACTAGAGCCAAAGTAGCACCAGATGGCCACTGCTTGAGATTATAGAAACATTTAATATGAATAGGGCTCCTAATAGCTAGCTTGCTGGGGACGTTTTAGTCTGGTGGATGACATACATATTGACTGATAGCTCTTATTTTTAAGAGATATATGTACATAAAGGTATGTAGATACAAACATATACCTATATAGGCATAGAGTTCTGTTTTCTTTTGTCTTTTTCTTCTTTTTTTTCTCTAGTAGAGGTACGGAAAACATAGAAGAGAGGAAAAGTGACTATTAAGTGTACATGTACAGTCCTATAACTGTTGCAGGTGGATCCCATATAATTTGGATTGTGGCCTTAATGCTACTACCAGTGCAGCATTCCAGTTTTATTACGGTAGAAAGAAACATCATTTTAAATTAGGGATCAACCTCCTGAAAGGACCCCAACCCAGCTTCTCAAAGTAGATGTGCACTGTGTTTGCTTTTATCAATTTGCAAACAGAAAACAGTCAGTGGTGTAAGAAAATGGCCACTGGCAACTGATATAAACAATAATTATTCTATAATCTCCACAAAACTAAGAAAGAAAAGAAGCTTATATTTTTATGCACAAATTATAGAAAAAACATTAGATTAATTTGAGGCCAATGACAATGATGATTTTTGAAAACTTGGCCTAAGGTATAAAAGGAAAAAAAACAATCTGTTTCCAGTAATTCTCACAGTAAGCAGACTAAGAATATATCTGTTTTTAAGGAGAAAGTGAGCCTTGTGCAGAATGCTGAAAGAAAGCTGAAAGAAAAAGAAAATTAAAAAATCAAACAGCGAGGACAGAAGAGCTTCAGAAAATAATTATTTTTGTTATTAGTGTTTTAAACAGAGGATGAATAAAACCATTCCATAGATCAAATGTATGCCTAGTGACATTTGGGAAAGTTCTTTTGAAGAGCTCTTCCTCTGCTTGTTCTTAACAATATGTTAAAGCATGTAGTTCTTCTCTAATATGTACCTGTCCTTCAGTCAGGCACAATGCAGGATACCTACCAAAAATACCAGGAAGACTGAATTTATTCTTGATCCTTGGAGAGTTGCCTCAGATAAAATGTCAGAGACATAAAGAATGTTGCAGCATTGAGTGTCTTTCAATTTAAACTACTGGTTTCTGTTGTTCTTTGTTTGTGCCTTAATGTTTATATTGCGCAATACTTTCTTGACACGCTCCACAATCAAAACTCAGTAACTTTTACAACACAGAAAGCAGGAGTTTGTGAATACTGCATGCAAAAGCAGGAAAATAAATTCTTCTTCTCTTAGCTTCTCACAGTCACTTTTTGTTTCTAATCCTAGCACACTGTCATTGACATCCATGGAGATGTCTAAAAAATTCTTAAAAGAAACCTCCATATGAACTCTGATAAATGACAAAATTTATGTACCTTTTGGCAAGAACTTGCATGATTCAACATTTGCTTCTTTGTGGGTGAACCCACTAGATATAAATAGTTTTTCTCAGTTCTCCAGCCTTCTTTTTCCTTGTGCCATGGTGCATGGATGAACAGCAAGTATAACTTTGCCTTCTGGATGGTGCTGATTGCAGTATCCTTTTGCATTAAGACATTATCTTGCAGGAACAATGATATAGCACTCTACAAGCTTATATAACAACTTTACCAAATAGTCATACAGTTAAGAATCTTAGGAGACTTAATGTTTAGAGAAACATTTGGCAATGACTCCAACAGTGTTATCATTACCTAGTTAGCCATGCAGCAGAACAAGGAAAGGATAGTGACTTGTTTTGCTGCTAAAACCTAGTCAACCATAGTGGATAGTTACTAGCAAAAAGATAATAATCATATTAGCTTCATATATTTTGCTTGAAGGATTCATCTTCACCATCTATGGTAAGAGTGTAAAATTAATCTTCATTTAGACAATGATATATGCACAAAAATGATGAAAGGTGCCAAATCCATGTCTTTATCCCTATATTTCAGGAATAGATCTAATCTTTCATTGCTCTTATGTCTTCTGAATTCTTCGTAGTTACCTGGTGAAGAAATATTTGCAACATGCAACTTTAGACACCGTCATGGTTTCAGCTGGGATGGAGTTGACTTTCTTGCTGGCAGCTGGTGTGGTGCTATGTTTTGGATTTGGGATGGGAGTGGTGTGGAAGTCACACTAATGTTTTTGGTTGTTGCTAAGCAGTCAAGGCCTTTTTTGCTCCTCACACCACCTTACCAGCGAGTAAGGTGGGAGTTCACAAAAAGCCAGGAGGAGACACAGCCGGGACAGCTGACCTCAGCTGACCAAAGCTATATTCCATACTGTGTGATGTTGTGCTTAGTATATAAAGCTGAGGGAAGAAGAAGAAAGCAAGGCACATTTGGAGTTATGGCATTTGTCTTCCCAAGTAACTGCTATGTGTGGTGGAGCCTTGCTTTCCTGGAGATGGCTGAATACCTGCCTGCTGATGGGAAGTGTTATGGTCTGAGAAAACCCGTAACAATTTATTGTCATTTAGACAATTAGTCTCTCACCTGATGACCCCGCCCCACCCAGGAAGGGGAATCGGAAAGTAAACAAGAAAACCCAGGAGTTGAAAGATAAGCAGATTTGATAGGATAGAACTGGATAATTAACAGTACTAACACAAAGGAATCCATATTGATCCCAATACCCATATATACTATACAAAGACTATACTCGGCCACTATATCAGTTGGAAGCTGTGCACTCCCAGCAGCAGACAGTAAATGTCAGACACTGCAAGCTCTGCAGCTTCAGGAGGAAGGGAAGGCCTCAGGGATCCAGCACCAGGGCAAGAAGTCCTCTGGATCACTGTCATCAAGGGGGATCGCGAGCAAGGGGAAACCAACTTTGCAGCAAACTTTCTAATTTATATTGTATGTGAGGTTCATGGTATGAAATAATCCTGTTGGCCAGCTTGGGTCAAGTGCCCGAGTCTCACTCCTCATCCCTGCACCTGGTGAGCTCAAAAACACTGAGGCCTTGAAACCCACACACCATAGCTGGCTATAAAGTAAATATCTTCACAAATTCAGACACTAGAGTCTTAGACAAATACAGTTTTCCCAAGCATTAGGAAAGAAATTAGTCCAGTGTCGCTCAAACCAGAACAGGAGGTAACAAATTAAGTCCTTGTTTTGCTTTGCTTGCTTGCATGGCTTTTGCTTTATCTATTAAACTCTCTTTATCACAACCCACAAGTGTTCTAAATTTTACTCTTCTGATTTTCTCCCCCATCCCACCAGAGGAGGAAAGAATGAGCAAGCAGCTGCATGGTCCTTTTTGCGGTTAGGGTTAAACTACAACAACACAAATTTACACACCAAATTCAAACACTGAGTGCAACTAATGAGTTGCTCTGTGGAGCCAGTAGAAATAGAATAAGTCCTTCAGAAAACAGGTCAAAGCAGACATCTGACTGTGCTGCTTATTTGCCCTCTGGAGGAAAATATCTCCCTCTCTCTTTCCCTTTATATCATAACAGCAGTATGACATACTGACAAAAGTTCTTTTAGCCAGGCAATGTGAATCTCTCTTATAATATCTTATGTTAAGTTTTTTCCCTATAATTCTTTGCTTTTGCTCCCCACTATTTTGAAGAATACCTCTTTTAACCCTCATTGTGTGGGAAAAAAAAAGTGCAGCTGCATACAGGTATTAAACATCTTAATCTCACTTTCTTGTACTGAATTACCCAATTATTTGTATACTCCTTTTACTCAAATCCTTACAAGCAATTTTTAGCCCTCTCATTTGTAATGACAAGCATGTTATGCAATTTCCATATACAAGATATGAATGCATTGAGTGTTCCTAAGGAAAAAGAATGAGAGAGAAAGACAGGAAGAAGGAAAGGGGGAGAGGGAGACAGAGGGAGAGGGAAAGAGGAGTGGGAGAGAGAGCAGGAGAGAGCTGGTGATGTGATGCAGCTGAACACTAGATGTTTGAGCCTTTTGACAAAAAGCAGAACACCAGGCATACATCCTGGAAGTTTTCCAGTTGCCCAGAGGCCACAGATCCTAATTTCTACGTTCAGGCATCAGCATGTTCACTTCACTTCTATCATGGTCTGATTACTTAGCTGGAAAACATTGTAATATTAATGACTTTTCTTCAGTTGGTACACAGTAAAATTTGCATACTGAATTCATAGTGTCTGGCAAGGATAACTTTATACTATGTTCTATGAAAATTTTCTTTGTTATTCTCATCCATGAATGTTTCTGATCTATCAGGTAAATGTCATTTCTGTAGAGTAGAAATGTACTAGGTAAGATAGAATGCTTTCAAAATGGATGGGGGTTTGAATTTTCACATGTAACCTGTGTTTGAATTGTCTGGTTCCTTGGCATGCAAGATGAATTTGTGTAAGCAGGCCTGTTTTTTAGGGGCTAGATACTCAGAATATTTTATGTAATTCTTTTTTTAATATTAAAAAAATACAGATATCTCTCAAGTAAGGCATTTCAAAACTAAGACTCAAACCAATAGGTTTTAAAAAATGCAGTCCAGGTTATATAATGAATACTCATTTGAAAGGAGAATTATTATTTTTTTTTCTTTCATAGTTATCATAACAAATCACATAAAGCCATTGGAAAAAGAAAAAAAATAAAAGATGGGGTTAGAGAATAAGGTTATGTATTAAGAACTTTCTAAAACTAATTAGAAAGGCAAAGAGTCCAAAGAATTTTTCAAGAGTTGTTTTAATCCGTGGAATTTGCTATACAGAATGACAACACCTGCAGAAGGGAAATATTCTTAAGGTTCAGGGAATGCAAATAGCTGCTATGATCTAACTACTCATTCTGATCAAACTTGCTGCAAACTCCAAAAATTGTCTCAGAAGGTAGGATATCTCCCCAGATTTCTACATACTATATTCGCTCAGACAACCTCCACTGAAAGTTTAGCTTCTCTTTTATCTTTAGAGAGTAAAATAATCTTAACACATAAAGTGGTATGTAGAAAAATTGATATTGTGTATCATATATAAAAATATATAAACTCAATTCTAAATCACCGGGGTATGACAAAATTCATGAATATGCTTATCTGTATTTTTATTAACATTTCTGAAGGGAAATGGAGCTTTCTCCCTTCAAAGATATCATTATCACATTTGAGCAAAATTACAGTTTTGAATGAGACCTTTGTTTACAACCTACAGGAACTTCTTAGTCATTTACAACCTCCCAGAAGTATGTAGAGATGAGTGGTTTGATGCCAACCCTTCACATATAGGTAATTAATTTAACATTTAGTTTTCTGCATTCCACAGTTCCTGCTCAGGAACAGACATTTTTCTCTAGTCTAAATGCTAACCTGTCAACTAACATTAATAAAGGCATTTCATGCCATTCTTTTATTTCTATTATGAAGGCTTTTGATAAGAGAAGGGCAAGAGGAGATTTATTCTCTCAGCCAGCTCCTAAAATATATTTAAAACAACAATTTAGATTCTCTGAAGACACCAAACCATTAATAAATGCAATCCATTTCTTTTTGAGAAACTATAAAGGCCAATTTAAAATATGTAATGAATTTCTTCAGGTAAGTGAAGGAAGTCAAACTCAAGTTTCCAGGTGATTACAGACAATCAAAGATTCCTGCTCTAAATTCTTGAAGAGGAATGAAGATAAAGTGTTCTGTAAAACGTGCCATCAAGGCTTTCATTTCAGGAGGATGATCATGAGGTTCTCCTTTTTTAACCACAGAAACCAGTCAGAGAAGTACAACAGCAGACTTTGCCCCAGCCTTCTGAATGATACGTTGCTCTTACTACACACAAGATTTATGACCCACAGGGCTAATGGATATATAACATAATTAGCCCTACTCTGTGCAACTTTTAGTGCATTTTGAGGATGGTGGTAATAATAATAGTACAAGGAGGAGGAGGAGGAGGAGGAGGAGGAGGAGGAGGAGGAAGAGTAGTAGTAATCTGTAAACCTTGTGTCTGAACCTTTGAAAAATCACAGTTTGAGGCAATGAATTTGTATTCAGAAGTTCAAACTGAAAAAAAAAAAGGTCTATCACTATTAATTTTCCTTCAATGCGGCACAGCTCCCTGGCCTAACAATGTGGATGTGGAGGGACTATTTACTTGGAGAAACTATTTAATGAGATAACTGCAACTTATTTTGGATGGGACTTCTATTCATATTCTAGCAAATATAGATCAATTACGGTTTCCCTGTCTAAGCTATTTCTTCCTTCTCATCTTGGAATGTCATTGTTCAATAAAGCTATCACAGGGAAATTTCTTCTCATTTGCTAGAAGCTCTTCTAGTGTCTCTCCCTCCTGGCAATAGGTTGTAAAAACCACTTGACTTTTCGGGGCTGATCCTGTGATACCATGCTTTCCATCAGTTCTTGCAAAGAACTGTTAAGCACGCTGCTTGCCCTCCCTTGTTCTTCCATTAACCAGCCCTGGCCTGCCTGGAAGGACAATTGCAAACTTCTAGACAGCTCTGGGACCTTCAGTTGATGGCACAATTCTGCTTTTCTCAGACTTACTACAAAGGTTGCATTGAGCAGCACATACTGTACTGAGTTGCCCTGGCCCACAAGACTCACAACTACTCCTGCTTCTCTAGGGGTATTTCCTCATCTTGGCATTAAACTCTCAGTTCCTAGAGTCTTGATGGTATCCTTCTCTGCTATACCTCTCTGTACTTTTCAGGGCATAAAGACTCATCTGGTTCTTTGATTCCTTTCTTAGGAATACTAGAGAGTTCAGGTTAAAAAAAAAAAAAAAAAATCTACCTTCATGATTCACTTAAGTGTCATCTCATCTGCCTCCTATCTCCTACAGCCCAAAGGGGAAGGGTACTACTGGTGATATACAGTGCCTGATGACTTCTGACATGCCTCCTTCTGCCCTTTTCCCTTAAATAGGGAAGGAAATCCATTAACTACTGGCTGCAGTGTTTAAACACGTTGTTTGACCATCATTCTGCTGAATAAGTTCTTTAAATATGTTAAAGAGATTATTTTAACAAACTGAAATTGTTCTATGGCATTGTCTTTATCTTTGCCTATGATACTGATAAGACAGTTCTCTTGACATAGTAATCCTGTTGGAAACTTAGTTAAATTCCCCATCGCAAAAAAATGCATTGAAAATATGGATCTAAATTATCAGGTTTTATGATTATTATCCATCTGGAAAAAAATCAAATTAAAATAAGGAAAAAAAGTCAACTAAAAGCAAGAAGATAAAAAAGCTTTACAAAACAACAGACTTCAAAGCCCTCATGTTTACTGAAAACTTCATTGTCCTACTGCTTAGTCAATAAAGATAATTAGCTAGAAAATTTGCACTCCTGGTCATCTTCCCATCTTTCTTTTCAAACTGCTATTGATGAAACTCTTAGAGAATGGGAATTTTGTGTTTGCTCACTTTCCAAAACTTCCTGACCATTATGAAGCTTGCTCTAGATCAGCATCTCATTTTTCAATTGGTATGAAAAGGCTGAGCATAAGATTTACTGATGATCAGCCAACTGTAAATTGTAACTGAATTCAGGCACTTGGAATTAAACTCTTAGATAGTAAATGACTTTAGGAATCATATTAGGTCAAGATTACACAACATTATTAGAAAAAAGCATTTGATTCTGATAAAAGAGGCTTACTTCATGTAACCTTTACCTAAAAAAAAAAAAGTACAGTTGAAATCCCCCCCAAGAATAGGTAATGAAGAGATGTTTTGATTTTCTTTGCATATTATGTTCATTCTTCCTGTGTCATGATTTTTAATCAATAAAATGGTTAGTGAAGCTATTGTGGTTTGCGCCTATGAGAAAGGTGAGCTCATGATAGAATTTTCCCCTGCAAGTTCTGTAGCAATAGTTGGATTTTGACATAGAATGTTTTTAAGTTGATGGGGCTATTTTTTTTCTATAAACTCAAGGGGTTTTATCTAATTTGGAGCACATTTCATAAGGCAAACGTTACTACATTAATTTATAACACAATTTCAAGAGAGTTCATAATTATTTATAAATGATCAGAACTTCAAAAGAAGTGGAGACTTGTATGAAAGACTGGGGAATCCTCAGTATAACTCACTAAAAGAAATGGGAGCCACTAGCTAGTAACTATTTCAAAACCATAATTTCAAACCAACAGTAATAATATTCCAAGTGCAAATGCAGTCAACTAGATGAAAATATGCTCATTTATTTAAAAAAAAATCTAATGAAACACTGTTTAATGCTTAAATAAGTTCCCATGGTTCTGCTTACCACATCTACTAGTGGGAAATGTCTTACATTTGTTCTTGACTTTCATATTAGTATTTGCATTACAAATAATTAAATAAAAAAAAGTGAAGGGTTTCTAAATACCATTAATTGACAAGTAATAACAAAAATGCATTATTTTCATAACTGTTCAACTTGATTCTTCGCCTCTCCCCTTATTTTGAGATATTTAAGGTTTAATTATATTAAAAATCCCAAATGCATCCACCTAAAAGAAGAAATTAACTACTGCATTTTAGACCAAAAAAAGTCAGGTAAAACCAAACAGTTTTATTTTCCATAAGATATTCCTGGAAGGTTTTGGCAGAGAGCTGTCCATTTTGAATTTAGAAAGGAATACAGCAATGCTCCCTGTGTTTCTAGGCTCTGTTGTGTTTTCTTCTTTGTTACGTATAGTCAAATTGCTTCAGCCTTTCCGCAAATCTTACTGATTGCCTTCTCACAACTCAACAGCATTATTTTGCTTCTGGTAAGGTTACCCACAGCCCCGTAAATCCTGGGCTTGAAGGTGTCACTTATGCAGATGTCCTTTGCCTGAATCAAGCCCTGGCAATCTGCAAGAACTTGCAAGCAAGAGGGCAAGCATGCAGAGAGTGTGCCGTAGGCAGGGACCCCTTCTCTATACATCCTCAGGATACATTCAGGAGTTTATATGAAGTCTGCTTTAGATTTTTATTTATTTATATCAAGGGCCCATAGGAAGCGATTAAGACAATTCTTAGATGATGGTGCAAGGAAAAAGGCAGATAAAACACGTGCTTTCACAGGGGATTCTTCCAGCTGCAAACTGTGATATACATTAGTGGAAGCACTTTGACTTGATTGTGTGATTGTTTCAGAGGGACTTATTAAGTGAAATTGTAGTCTCATTTAATTTTTCTTTTCAATTTCAGTGACTCATGAAGACAAGGAATTTGACCTGTTACATTTGATTGTGACTTTAAGATGTAATCTGTACAGCTCAGTAGTGGAATAAAAACAATATAGTCTTGTGATTATCTCCACACAGACCTATTTAGATCTATTTGCAGAAGCAGGGTCCTGAAATAAGATGCAAATATGTTTTGATTAATAAAAAACATCAAGTACAGGGTGGTTTTTTTAGCAATTTTTTTTTAAGTTCAGTCTGTACGACAGTGTGACTTAGTATGACTTGGGCATAGTACTGTTAAATATTTTCAGTTTACTGTATATATGCTCTCATATCTTACATAATATTCATGTGCATATTCAAAAAAAAAGGGAAAAGATAAACATTAAATTCCAAAGTTATATAACCATTCAACAGCAACAAAAGAAACTTTTTTTTTTTAACTTCCCCACAGTCATTTTCAACTTGTCATAGGCAAAGTATCCATTTATATTATTTTACATTCCTATCCTTACTGAAAACAGACTTAGACAATCTTTCCACTTAAGCAACTAATCATTTTAAATATAATTTATGAACAGTACTATTAAATAATCTTGAGAAGTGAGTGTGCTCTAAATCCATCTAATTGGTTATTTGAGATGAAACATTTACTGAGTTATGATACAGGGCCTTTAACTTTCCCTGTAAATTTATGTAAATTCCTTTGTAGATGTAGAATTTGGCATGACACAAAAAGATACTCTTAAAAATACCTTTAACATATAAGCAATATTTTTCTGTCCAAGTTTATGAACAAAGCTGTGCATATCTAAGCCTGAGAAATTGATGGAAGAATACGGAGTGTCAACTGTATTAAGGATAAAAAGCTCTGGTACTGGGTCGGTAGTTAGCAATGAGTTGAACCGTGCAGGATGATGGATACGCGTGCAGCTGGTGTGGGTAAACCACCATTTGCCATCTTCTTTTTCAAGTCTTAGTGGAGCTGCATTTGTTAGCAATGCAAGAATAGTTAGATATCAGCAGCAAAGAGAAACAACAGCAATCTCTCAAAAGAAAGCATCACATGGATACAATTACAGGACTTGCAAAAAATTGACCTGTTTACAAGACAATGTGTATCAGCAAGGTTCATCTAAGGTCAAAGAAGGGATAACGACATATGCTAAAGGAAGAACAGATATTACAGCTAATAAGAACCACCTTAACTGCCGTGCCACTGGGAAAAAGAAATGCACAATACTGTAAGATTTTCAATTCAGCAATTGTTCCTTTTTCTGATTGTACAATATCTATCACATTTCTGGCAGCTACTGAAATATGAATAGGAAAAAACTCCTGCCTACATTAAGAAGATGGATTCTTATTGAAAACAGCAATTGCTTCCGCAGATCAGATTACACAGCAGATCATGCAATTGAATAGACAGTATCCTTAAGAACCATTTCATATCCGAGAATCTTGGTTTATTTAAAATAAAATAAATACTCAAGCCCCTCTAAGCCTAGTTTAAAAGAAAATTTTGCAAATATGAATCAATTTACATTAAAAATTGAAAAGCAAGAAGGCAAATATAACCAAGCTGTAAAAAAAAAAAACCCTCTCATTTTGTTAACTCATTTCTCTGTTGTTTAGGTAGTCTGGCTCACAAATGCTGAATACTTGGGGCTGGCTATATCCTATGTCAACCAAACTTTGCATACAGGTATTGAAAATTATATTTCCTGGCCTATGAAAGAATTTCAATCATTTGCACACCAAGACTGGATCAGTTCTCTCAAGAGTAAAAACCCTAAGGAACCTTCTCTAAAACAGACTGAGATGGTATTAAGAACAATAATAATAATAAAAAAAATGAGTTGAATTAATAGCATTTGCTTATCTTTACTTAAACCTCAGGTTTTGGTCCTGGTCCAGTAACACATTAGGATGTTACAGCTACTAATCAGTGTCTGTATGCTGTGTAACCACCACAAAGGAGCCTGCATAAGGGAATGATCATCTTCTGTTTTTCTGCAAGCCCATCTAAACATCCTTTTACTCAGCAAAAATTGAACCTTTACCATTAAGCACTATGGCCTTGCCCGAAGAGCACTGAACTCTCCAGCAACCACTTGTTTGTCCCATTGACTGGAAGACATGGATGTCTCTTGCAGAGCAGCTGCAGGAGGGCTTCCTGACACTGTGGCACTGTGGGGCCACTGGGACACCCAAGGTTTCACTGTCATCTACGGCCTAGAGCTGCCATGCTCCTCTGCTCCTCTGTCACTTCTGGCAGGGCTGATGCACTTCCTCGCTTGAAGAGACTAACGATGGTTTCTCCTCTGCTTTCCTTACTTACAGGCATGGCTGCTGGTATCCCCAGCTGAGGGTCTCACCCAGGGATCTTGCTCTTCATGGGACAAGCAATCCAAAAGGATCCATGCAAAAAAACCCAAAAAGCCATTGTCTTCTAGGTCAATCTTCCTTATTGACACTAGAACACAGCACAACACCCACTTAGGGTTTTTTAATGTAGAAGAGAGAAACAACAAATATGATTTAAACAGAAGCAGCCTCTACAAATTTTCAAGAAAAAAACCCTCAAGTTTAGTCCATAAGGTTGTAATGGTAACTAACTATAAACACAAAGTTATCTAAAACATAACAGAAGATGTTTCAGGGTCCTGAGGGCACTGTAGGCCATACTGTCCCTGTTGTCCTCCCTTGGGCTCCCCCACCCTGCTCACAGGCCCCTGGAGGCATCAGTCCCTGCCCCAATGACATCACGGCAGGGCTGGTCTCCATCTCCCCACAGCCCTGCTCTGCCTGGCCATACAGGACCACCCACTGGCCCGTGTCCAACAAGAAATGGTGCAGATGGCCAGTCCAAGCTCTTACAGGTAATTTGGGATTTGGCTTAGAGCAAGTATCAGAAAGCGACAGCTGAAGATTTCAGGGTTGTAGTCTCATCACTGCCATCACTTATTCCTGAAATGAGCTAATTACTTTGGCCTTTTTTGATCTATCCATGAAGACTTAGGAAGATACTACAACAGAATACTCTAAATCACTCAACCAGACTATATTTTTCTTTATCTTTTTATCAAAAATATGAAACTTTTAAGTTACAAGGAAGGAAGAAAGAGAATTAAAGAGAGAGAAAGGAAGGGGAAGGAGAAGGGGAAAGGGAAGGAGGGGAAGGGGAGGGGGAAGAGGACGGGGAAGGGGAAGGGGAAGGGAGGAAGGGGGAAGGCGGGAAGGGAGAAAGGGAGGAAGGGAGGAAGGAGCAAGATTTAAATAAAATGAGGCTTGGCAGTCAAACATAATGTAATACACTCACTTGTTTTGGCATATTATGTTTGGGTTGCTTGAAAATAGTTAACTGTTTATTCCCACCTTGTTGAATCTCAGAGCAGGAACAGTTGTTTGTATTTGCAGAGGACTGAGTGCAACTCAGCCTAAATTCCAGGTGTTTGTGCAAAACAAGCCAGTTATAGAAAAACATGGCTGAGGTACAGAGGTGAACTTTTTAAACTTTGTATTATGTTTACTGTAATAAACTATGTAGAAAGTGTCATTACTGCACCTATCAAGAGGGAGAGAAAAGACATTTAGAAATTATCTACTGTCTTTTTATTGGTAATCTTGACTAGTGTCATAAAAACCTGCAAAGAATTAAATGGCTGAGTATGTGTTCAAAACTACCACAGTATAATTGTAGAATGAGATAGTAATTTTTAGAAGAAACTGTAAATTTAAGAACTGAAATAAGGAAAAAACCGCACATTTCTCACAAAGGAACAAAAGATCTGAACATGGCTAATATCCATGCAGTGTAAAATGCCCATTAAATATAAAATACTTTATGACAGGTATTCTGTAGGAATTCCAACAGATGATTAAAACATGCTATATTATGTATGGCTTATTTGTAAAACAGAGACAAGACAATATTTTTAGAAGTAAAGCAACTGTTTGACAATGGCTTATCATTCAAACCAAGGTATTAAAACATATAATTGTTTTACTTGCAAATGTGCAACATATCAATTTTATCATGTAAAACAAAAATGAAATAATACAGAGCTGCTATGAATAAACACAGAAACCCATATAATTCCAGATTTTTAAAAACATCTGTAATTCTAGTATGTTGAATCTAAAAGTATTTGTTGAATAAAAATCTGTCATTTTCCAGATCCAGATCCTAAACTAGCCTTGTACTCAGACAGTACAAGGCTAGTTTAAATGTTCTAGGGAAAAATCTAATAGATATCCCAGTGGGGTCAATGCTTTAGTACTAAATTTACTAATCAGATGTGTGTTTCGTCTGAAGAAGTTTCGTGGTTAATTGTATGATGTTTTTCCTATGTAACAGATTCTTTCCTCTGCTTTCTAAACTTCAGCATTTAAAAACACTCTTAATCACCCTTTTCCACTGAAGTCATGGCCCTTAGCAATTAGCAGAATTAAGTAGGTTGAGAATACTCAGTCCTACTTAATAGGATTAATCTAATTGTAAGTTGTAAGAAGAGGTAACAGACAACACAGTAAACTGGCCAGATGTGGTGAATGCTGTCAGTTCTTCAGTAAGTGTCCATATACTGATTTGTAGGTAAATATTTTCCTGGTAATTCTTGCTGCTTCTGAAATATGAAGAGACAAGGTGGACACATGTACAAAATTCATTGGCTACTAAGGAAGACCTGAGCCTGTGCCAAAGGTTCCCAAGAGGCAGAGGTGTTACCTTGGGGTCCTTCCTGGCTTGTGCAGTGCATTTGTCATACTGGCTATTCTAATAACAAAGCAAAACTCCACTCTCACCATTACCAGGTTCTATGGCATGCTCTGGCTGGATTATGATGTTGTACTTTCAGCACAAAACACACTTAACACACTTATCCACCTTGTCAACAACTGTAGTATATCTGTGTTTGCCATAGTCTTGTTATGCCAGTAAAAATCAATGTCCATTTTACATCACCTGTAAGTACTATCAAGACAGGGAAAAACAAGAAAGGAAAATGGGATAATTTCCATGCTACCCTAACAATCCTTGCAACCACAGCTGTTTTATTGAGCCCCATTGATGTGTCTGAGAGGACTTGACAGCCAGGAAAAAGGCTTCCTTGTCAATGTCAGCATCCTGCATACAGAATTTACATACCTCTTGGGTATGTAAATGGTTACCTATTTCTGCTTGAGGATTTATTTTTCTTCTATTATAATCAATGGCCTAAATATGTAGACCTGTGTCTAGCCCTGTACATGTCTAGCCCTGTGCCCAGTTTAATTTCCAGGTAAGTCAGTTGACGTTGAGACCTCCGTCTTCCTCTTCTGCCAACAGGGCTTGAACCTTCTAGCTGCGGCACAAACGTTGCCCCAGTTAGCTCCCACTCTGCTGTTGCCACTCTGCTAGCAAATACTAAGTCATAGAGGCAAGTTTTCTGCAGCAGTGTATTATTGCCCCTTCCAGCACTGGGCTACTCTGCTTGAATGCTGCACAAGTGACTGAGCAGCCTTTGGGCCTGGGTCTTATTGAAGAAATACCTTTAAGGGTACTTAAATCCTAATACATTCATAATCATAGAACCAGCAAGCTAAACACCAATCTGTTGCTGCATTTTGTAAGCTCCTGGACCACAGGTCTGAGACATTAACACAGCTGAATGAAACAAAAACCTTGTAGAACACAGCTGTGAGTCAATTTGCAATGTACTGAAGCTCCCCTTGGGCAGGACAGGTAGATAAGCATCCTTAAATCCCCTGTGCTCTTTTTTAGGCCACAGTTCCAACTAGGAGACTCGCAACCACTCAGCTGGTAACACCCCGAAAGGGCCGTGTAGCCAACTTGCCCAAGGCCAGGTTGGATGTGACTTTGAGCAACTGGGTCTAGTGGGAGGTGTCCTTGCTCATGGCAGGGGGGTTGGAAATGGATGATCTTTAAGGTTGCTTCCAACCTAAACTATTCTATGATTAATTTTTGATGTGCTTTTTTTTCCAGACTTGATACTGCTTTTTGTTTCTGCACAGCAAACTGAGGGTTTTAATGCTTTGTGAGTAAACCGAGTTAAAAAAACTCACTAACAAACATGTTGCACCCTGTGTCCTATGGAAGACTTGGGTCTGGTTTCCAAGGTCAAACTGGCTAGGGAAATGGCCATCGCTTAGCAGACATCTGTCTTGAGGGTGGTAATTTTCCCTTGCCCTCTTCATCCTGAGTGGCTCTGCTTGCCCGTTATTCCAACCACCATTTGAGTATAAATGTACATTCCTCTGCATCTGGCACAGTAGGAGATAAATGTATAGAGGGTTCTGAAGACACAGTCTTTTTTGAAAGTCATAGTGTATATATACATCATAGGGTTATATCTATATATGAAGGGGAAAAGCTCTTTTCCCCTGGCTGTTATTTTGAAGTAGTTCCTGATCTTCACTGCAGTTTTCAATCCACATTTATAATTGTGTAACAGTAGTCCCTAGTACCAGCCATTCCCTATCCAAACCTTTTATTGCCTTTCTGCTAGTCCTGTTCCTGAAAAACATATTGTAGTCCTGTTCTGAACTGATATTTCAAAACCATTCCTGTTTTACTGTCACTGCTGCATGAAAGCTGAAAGCAGTCAGCAAGTTGGGGAAGGAACCAGCCTGCTATGTGACCTCATTTCAGAAACAATTTCTGCTTAACTGCAACTGCACAGGGCTTTTTCTCCCCCAGCAGTGAAAAAAATTCTCCTTGCTCCAAATCCTGCCTTTACAGGACTCAGTTACATGGTAACACTGAAGCCAGGGTCTGACTTCATTAATGGCTCCCAGGCTGTGCAACTTCAGGGCATGGGAGTGAGGAAGAAGCCCATGTCTGACAGGGCGCAATGTCTGTGAGCCACAAGCTGCTCATCCATCTCCATGTCTCCAGTAAATTGCTATTGCTTCCACACCACCCTGTGCCGTGAATCTTCAGTTTCTTCTTAACCCCTATCTATGACCCCACAGGTATAACTGCCACCCTCCTACTCAAAGGGAGAAAGAAAAATCTTTCTTTCAAGTAAAAATAGCAAATACAATCAGATTGGCCCAGATGTTTTATACCAGAAATTCTGAGCCTTGTTTGCAGTCAGTGCTAAGAGTCCATGGCTACATTATTGCAATGACCTAATTGTAAATACAGACTTCATTGTTTTTGGAATAAAATAGTTAAATAAAAATAGTTAAATAGTTTTTATGCTTTTATTTATTACTTTATTTTCCTCACCTTCTACCATGTCTCTGTGGTTCAATGGCATCTGCACATGACCATCTTGACAAGCTGTCTTCTCACCTTAATGTGTAAAATTGACGATCACTTCCAGCTACTGCCTGCCAAAGAAGAAATGTGACTGGCAGTACAGTATGAGCAAATGGGGGGAGGAAAAAAAACCTAAAACAGCAGAAGGGAAAAGATCTATAAAATCTAACATAAGTGACAAAGATTGCTTGCACAAGAAATTCAGGCAATATTGTTAGAGTCCATTTTAAAGCTTCCAACAATTAATTCATTAAATTTTTCAGTCTCATGTCTTAAAATTGTCAGGTTTATGGATGTATAATTATATATTGTGTCTTCAAGTCCCACAATTTATTGCAAAAGTGGGTTTTTTTCCTTGTATTTTGACACTTTGCCTCCATAAGGCAGAGCTAATACAGTTCTCTCTTAATGAAGCTTTCAGTCCCCAAACAGTCCCAAATTGTACAGCATACCTCGAATGAGCCTTCATTTGGCAGCAAGAGGTTTTTAATCAATGCATCAATTAGTGCAATGAATTCACAATTTCTCAGCAGGCTCAGAAAGGATTTTCATCTTGAATTAATAGAGCAGACCAAAAAAAAAAAAAGATAAATAAGAAAAATTAAAAGCAACACATTTCGATGTAACAAGTTGTGACAGCAAAAGGAAAAAGTTATGAAAAGCCAGCTTTATTATCAACTCAATCAACTCATTTATTATCAACTCAAGCTATTTATTTAATTACTTTTATTTACAAAAGCTAAACAAAAATAAAAAACATTTCTTTTTCTTTTGGAAAGCAGTATTGAATTGCTAGTTTTATTTCTGAGTAACTTGATAACAAAAGCCAATTGCTTTTCTTAGCTCAAACCTAGACAAGTGTCTATTAATGCAATATACCTTCATTTTAAGAGGTTAATATGTCTAAATGCAGGAAGTAAAATAATGAAGGTGCATATCAATGTAACAAGTGACCTATCCTTATTGCACACACTATTGTACTTATTCTGTCATTGAGAAAGGACTTGGAGAGAGAGAAAAAAACCCCATACATTTCCTTCTTTCTTTTTTTCTATATTATTTCCGGAAATTCAAAATAAACAGTTGTTAAACAAAGAGGGACCATTCTTGATATTCAGATATCGATGTCTTCTCACAGTGAAGTGTTTCATTTCAGCTCTCCAGGTATCCTGTAAATGCACAGATCCACAGTATATATTAAAAAAACCCCGTAAAGTCCAAAAGACAAAATTTAAAAATGTTTAACTTCCTCAAATACCCTTAACTGAAGAGAATAATCGGAGTGGCTTAGGCTAAGAAACTTGTAGAAATTACATGGGAGAAGGGTTGAAATGCTAGTTTGTTCAACGTACTGAGGCTATCAAGTTTTCTGCATCGTCTGTTAAAATTCTGAGAGTATTGCAACAAACATTGCAACTGAAGGAAAATGAAACTTACACCTTTTGATGTATCCTCCTGTATCAAAAGAACTTGCTATAATTGATAGGAAAAACTGGGATGTTTTAAACACATTTAAATGGTTTGCATTTTCTTTCTCTTGTTTTAACATTCCCTCTATGGACAAGAGGTAATCGGCACAAACTTGAACATAGGAGGTTACATCTGAACATGAGGAGAAACTTCTTTGAGGCTGGCAGAACACTCGAACCGGCTGCCCAGAGAGGTGGTGGAGTCTCCAACTCTGGAGACATTCAAAACCCGCCTGGACGCCATCCTGTGTGACCTGCTGTAGGTGGACCTGCTCTGCCAGGTGAGTTGGACTAGTTGATCTTCTTGAATAATTATTTATTTACGAGTCATTTTCACAGGGAGTGATTGTTATATGAAAAAACTCTGAGACCCCGAAATCTTAAGTGATAATTACATATTTCATAAACATCTAATGGCAACCGCAGGACTGTAAACCAGGCAGGACAGGGAGTCCCAAATAAACCAGAGCCTTTTTCATGTCTTGAATAGTAGTGTATCTAAATGCGATCTAAAAAAGGATAAGAATCCACCTGCAAATTAGTATGATTAATGTACAATTACATATGAGAAATAACATAGAATCATAGAATCATCTAGGTTGGAAGGCACTTTTAAGATCATCAAGTCCAACCATCAACCTAACACTGCTAAAACCACCACTAAACCATGTCCCTCAGCACCACATCTACCTGTCTTTTAAATACCGCCAGGGATGGTGATTCCACCACTTCCCTGGGCAGCCTCTTCCAATGTTTTATAAGCATTTCAGTTGAGAATTTTTTCCTAATATCCATCCTAAACCTTCCTGGGTGCAACCTTAGGGCATTTCCTCTCATTCTATCACTTGTTACTGGTGTCGTGGTTTGGCCTCAGCCGGCACAAAGAACCACGCGGCCGCTCACCCAACCCTCGCAGCAGCGTGGGAAAATTGGAATAAAAAGGCAAAAACTCATGGGTTGAGATAAAAAGCAATTTAACAGAACAACAAAGAAAAATTGACAAAACAACAATAGTACTGGCAGAGGAATGTATAAATAGGGGCACCGTACTGACGCGCACCGACCGGACCCGAACCGTCCCTGCCTGCTCCCAAACTGGGAACTCCCCTCCCCGGTGGCTCCCCCTAAATACTGGGAATGGTGTCACGTGGCGTGGAATACCTGTGCTGTGCCAGATATTAACCCTGTCCCTGCCGGAACCAGGACAACTGGGGAGAAGAGACGGACCCCCACCTCTCTACAATCTCCTTTCAGGTGTTTGTAGAGAGCTGTAAGCTCTCCCCTCAGCCTCCTTTTCTCCAGACTAAACAACCCCAGTTCCTTCAGCCGCTCCTCATAAGACTTGTTTTCTAGACCCTTCACCAGCTTCTTTGCTCTTCTCTGGACATGCTCCAGAATCTCAATGTCCTTCTTGTAGTGAGGGGCCCAAAACTGAACATAGTATTCAAGGAGGGGCCTCACCAGTGCTGACTACAGGGGGGCAATCACTTCCCTAGTTCTGCTTGCCACACTATTACTGATAGAATCCAGGATGGATGCTGTTGGTTTTCTTGGCCACCTGGCCACACTTCTGGCCCATATTCAACACTCACAGGTCCTTTTCCACCAGGCAGCTTTCCAGCCACTCTTCCCAAAGCCTGTAGTGCTGCATGGGGTTGTTGTGACCCCAGTGCAGGACCCGGCATTTGGCCTTGTTGAATCTCATACAATTGACCTTGGCCCATTGATCCAGCCTATCCAGATCCCTCTGTGGAGCCTTCCTACCCTCAACCAGATCAACATTACTGCCCTACTTGGTGTTATCCACAAACTTACTGAACATACTCAGAACCCCTCATCCAGGTTATTGATAATGATCTTAAACAGAACCGGCCCCACTTCTGAGCCCTGGAGAACACCACTTGTGACTGTCCACCAACTTCATTCACCACAACTCTTTGGGCCTGGTCATCCAGCCAATTTTTTACCCGGTGATGAGTACACCCATCCAAGCTATGAGCAGCCAGTTTCTCCAGGAGAATGCTGTGGGAAATGGTGTCAAAGGCTTTACTAAAGTCCAGGTAAACAACATGCACAGCCTTTCCCTCATCTACTAATTGGATCACCATGTCATAGAATAAGATCAGGTTAGTCAAGCAGGACTTGCCTTTCAAAAACCCATGCTGAATGGGTTTGATCACTTGGTTGTCCTTTATGTGCCACGTGATGGCACTCAAGATGATCCGTTCCATAACCTTCCCAGGAATCAAGGTCAGACTGACAGGCCTGTAGTTCCCTGGATCCTCCTTCTGGCCCTTCTTGTAGATGGGTATCACATTTGCTAACTTCCAGTCAGCTGAGACTTCCTTGGTTAGCCAGGACTGCTGATAAATGATGAAAAGTGATTGGTGAGCACACCCATCAGCTTCCTCAGTACCCTTGGGTGGATCCCATCTGGCCCCATAGTCTTGTGTGTGTCTAAATGCTGTAGTAGGTCACTACTCTTGGATTATGGGGGGTTCATTCTGCTCCCTAGATGGCCTCATAACATCTTTATAATGCTCATGAGTAGACTGTCTATTCTTCCAAAACCTATAAACTTGCCTTTTTTCCCTGAGTTGCGACCAGAAGTCTCTCTTCACCCAGGCCAGTCTTTTTCCCTGATAGCTCATTTTTCGGCACTTGAGCACGGCCTGGTCCTATACCTTTAAGACTTCCTTCCTGAAGAACGTTCAGCCTTTATGGACTCCTTTGCCCTTCAGGACTGTCTCCCAAGGGACGCTATCAACCATGCTCATGAATAGACCAAAGTCTGCCCTCCGGAAAACCAAGGTGTCAGTTCTGCTGACCACCCTCCTTGCTTCTCCAAGAATGAAAAACCATAATTTCATGATTGCAATGCCCAAGACAGGCTCCAACTGTCACATCCCACACAAGTCCTTTTCTGTTCACAAACAACAGGTCCAGCAGGGCACCTTCCCTAGCTGGCTACCGCACCAGCTCTGTCAGGAAGTTATCCTCAATGCACTCCAGGAACCTCCCAGACTGTACCTTCTCAGCTGTATTGTATTTTGAGGAGTCATCTGGTAAGTTGAAGTCCCCCAAGAAGAAAACAGCTAGCAATCATGAGACTTATCCCAGGCGCTTATAGAATATGTTATCTGTCTCTTCATCCTGGTTGGACGGTCTCTAACAGACTCCCACCATATCTCCCTTGTTGGGCCTTCACCCTGATTCTTACCCATACACACGCAACCTTACTGTCGCCATCATTACGTTCTACATATTCATAACACTCCCTAACATACAGGCTCACCCCACCACCTCCCTTTCCTTGTCTATCCCTTCTGAAGAGTTTATAGCAAACCATTGCAGCACTGCAGTCATGTGAGTTATCCCGCCATGTTTCCATGAGGGCAACTACATCATAGTTTTCCTGCTGCACAATGACTTCCACCTCCTCCTGTTTGTTGCCCATGATGCAACATGTGTGTTCTGTCACATTAAATACTTCGCATAATTTCTCAAATTGACTGTGCCGAAGGGTTCAATGAGCACTACATAATACCCAGGCATCTGAAAATGGAAAAATAAAAAATTAAGTGAACACAAGACTTGCTTGGGAAATCCTGTAAGAAAAAAAAAGTCAACTCTCAATGCCACACATGCATGTAAATACACAGAATTGATGCTCTAGCAAGAAGCATTTCCAGTTGTGACATACTGTTTTGATATCTACAGCAACCCCCAAAATAACCTTTCCACATTTCTCCAAGAGCCTGGAAACATAAAGTATCTGAAGGTGGTTTGACAGATCATGATGATAGTGTCTACACTCTCCCAGGGTGAGAACTGCCACTACAGCACCTTGCAATAAAAATGACTTTGAAACTACACACAGAAATATTCACAGCATCAGAAGCTGCTGAGATTGCTTCAGCTTTGGTAATGATGATGAAGCACAAAGGGTATGATATGGCAGCTTCTCACAGAGATCTGCAGCTCAGATCTGCCATTCAGGGCTGTCCCTCACCACAAGTTACAGATTTAACTTTTCCTTATTTGCAGGGCTGCTGTACTGCTTGAATGTGAAGAAAATAAGAAGATACCAGTGAGAAATGATGCAGGTATTTCTGAAGGATTTCATCTCACAGTGATTGTCCACGCTTTACACAATATATAACAATTAATAAAGCCAGTTGAGACATGTTAACAAAGGTCCTTTAATAAGGTTCCCCATGTCTGCACATCTCTGGGGATACATTAGTCATAAAAATAGAATGATCTATCTGTCTTGCAGCTGCTCCAGTTCAAGGCTGTTACTGACTTTTGGGCTGAGAATGGTTTCTCTCTTAAAAGTTATTTTTTCATGCAGTGGTTGGTGTACGAAACCTACCGCCTGAGTTCATAATAGTTGCAATTACTTTTTAATATAATGGTTATCTAAAGGCATCTCTTTCATAAAAAGGAAATTGTGATATTCATCATTAGAGGAAGCACTTTCATTCAACCCGAGTCCTTACTGCATGATGCACAACTAGATAAGAACTGCTTATTTCTTTCATAAGAAAGAACTCTGTACTCACTCACAGAGGGTCACTCTGTAGAAGCCACCTTCTAGGTCTGGTATGGCAGTAAAGATATTAGCGTATTAAGGACTGAGCACTCCAGAGACAAAAAATTAACACCTCCTTGGGAGAAAGTAAAAATTTTGAGAAATACAGGAGACATAATTTTTCTGTTACTTTCTCATGTCTGGACATGGTTTACTAGTTGCATCCCTAAGAGCAAGAAATCTGCCAGAGGAAGCAGGAGACCAGCGTGGTTGAGCAGGGAGCTCCTGAAAGAGCTCAAGGGGAAGAAGGAAGTTTACAATATGTGGAAGAAAGGACTGACCACTTGGGTAGATTATAAGAATACTGTCAGAGTATGCAGGGTCGAAATGAGGAAGGCCAAGGCCTCCTTGGAATTAGGTCTGGCCAGGGATGTTGAGGTCAACAGGAAGGGGTTCTTCCTGTTGGGGGCAAAAGAAAAACTAGAGAGAATGTGGGCCCTCTGTTGAATGAGACGGGTGTTATGGTGACAGACGATGCAGAGAAGGCAGAGTTACTGAATGCTTTCTTTGGTTCAGTCTTCACTACTTAGGCCAGCCCTCAGGACCCCCGGACTTTACAGATAACAGGGAAAGTCTGGAGCAGGGAAGACTCTCCCTTGACTGGGGAGAATCAAGTCAGAGACCTATTAAGTAAACTGGACATCCACAAGTCCCTGGGTCCTGATGGCATGCACCCACAAGTGCTGAGGGAGCTGGCAGAAGTCATTGCTGGTCTGCTCTCCATCATCTTTGAAAGGTCCTGGAGAACAGGCGAGGTACCTGAGGACTAGAGAAAAGCCAATGTCACTCCAGCCTTCAAAAAGGGCAAGAAGGAGGATCCAGGAAACTACAGACCAGTCAGTCTCACCTCCATCCCTGGTAAGATGATGTAGGTAGTATAGGTTAGATGAAAGGACAGTGGGGTGGATCAAAAACTGGTTAGCAGGTAGGTCTCAGAGAGTTGTGATCAGTAGCGCAGAGTCTAGTTGGAGGCCTGTAACTAATGGTATTCCTCAGGGGGTCAGGGGGTCCAGTCCTATTCAATGTATTCATCAATGACTTGGATGAAGGGATGGAGTGTGCCATCAACAAGTTTGCTGATGACACAAAGCTGGGAGAGGTGGCTGACACACTGGAAGGCCGAGCTGCCATTCAGCACAACCTGGACAGGCTGGAGAGTTGGGCAGAGAAAAAACATATGAAATTCAACAAAAGTTAAGTGTAGGGTCCTGCACCTGGGGAGGAATAACCTCATGCACCAGTACAGGTTGGGGGCTGACCTGCTGGAAAGCAGCTGTGCAGAGAGGGATCTGGGAGTCCTGGTGGACAACAGGATGAGCCAGCAATGTCCCCTTGTGGCCAAGAAGGCCAATGGCATCCTGGGGTGCATCAAGAGGAGTGTGGCAAGCAGGTCGAGGGAGGACATCCTCCTCCTCTACTTTGCCCTGGTAAGACCACAACTCAAGTACTGTGTCCAGTTCTGGGCTCCCCAGTTTAAGACAGACAGGGAATTGCTGGAGAGGGTGCAGCGAAGGGCCACGAAGATGATTAGTGAGCTGGAGAATCTTTCTTATGAGGAAAGGCTGGGGGAGTTGGGTCTTTTTAATCTAGAGAAGAGAAGACTGAGGGGGGAATCTCACCAATGTTTACAAATACTTAAAAGGAGGGTGCCAGGAGGAGGGGGCCAGTCTTTTTTCAGTGGTACCCAGTGATAGGACGAGGGGCAATGGGTATAAAATCGAATATAGGAAGTTCCATCTGAACATGAGGAGAAACTTCTTCACTTTGAGGGTGGCAGAACACTGGAACCGGCTGCCCAGAGAGGTGGTGGAGTCTCCGACTCTGGAGACATTCAAAACCCGCCTGGACGCCATCCTGTGCAACCTGCTGTAGGTGGAACTGCTCTGGCAGGAGGTTTGGACCAGATGATCTCTAGATGTCCCTTCCAACCCTTAACATTCTGTGATTCTGTGATTAATATTTGTGCTGGTGTGCAATGCAATCCAGGGTTGCCATGAGTTAAGGCTAAAAAATGCAACACTTAAGTCTGACTCAAGGTCTCACAACTTACTTGAATGCAAGTGCATTTGGCTCACCTACCAAATGACAAGACAGAAAGGCAACTAAAATGTTCACTTATGGGCAATATCTTTGGTCCACCAAGGTCCTAATCTGCCCTGTGCCTAGCACTGCTGTACAATGGGCCTGTTGCATGGGAAAGGGGTACAATGCGGGCTGTGCTGGCTGCAGAGCACTGATGTAACATTCCAGTTGTGCAGGGGAGGTATAATCATGGAGTAGGAAAGCTGGGGTTAGGCAGGACAGCATTGAGCACTGGACCAGAGTGGGGAGAAGAGATCGCTGGTCCCTAAAGCTCACCGGTCCCCATCAGGATGGTCCTCTGCAAAAGACATCTCTACAGAAGTTCTTGCCTGGACAAGTGTCACTGGATTTTAGCCCTTTCAGTGATTTGAGATCAAAGATACAATAACTAGCTTGAAAATCAAGCATTGTCCATCTAGAGGAACACTTTATGTATTTTACCTGTCTCTAATATCTGTAATAATTCTTGACATTATAAATAAAAGAGGAGAGAGAAAAGCCTTGCGTAGGCACCTGACTTCCACTGATTGTTTGTTCCTATACAATATGTCATTTAAGCTTTTTTATGGATATCTGGAGCTGAAAAGAACTTCAGCCATCATAAAATATTACATATATCACATTACATTGCAAAATTCAGTGAAGCATTTCTAGCAGCCAGAAAATTACCTGTATTTGTCTTTTGGTACAAATAAATAAAAATGCAGTATGTCAAATTCCAGTGGAAGATGTACTGGGAAAAAATACCAATGGCTGCAGTTTCCCAGGTCTGTGCTTTGTGGAATTCACCATGCCCTAATAGCTAGAGTTTAGCTGAAAAATATGAACTTCAGGGATATCAAGTTTTTCCAAGAATTGACAGCAGTAATTGTCGTTACCTGATTGAATTTCAGGTATTGTTTTAAACTCTGCAAAACAATAATGCCAAAAAGAAAGCAAGTTTGAATTCCACTTTTTATGCCAGCAGCACAAAATGAGATAATGAGATAAACATTGGTAATTGTGTTCAGGTCAATAACACTTTTAATTATAGTTGAGATCTCCTTTAAAGTGTATGGATTTTACAGATGCAAAGTAAACAGCTGAAAGCCAAATGAAGGCAGTCTCATAGATTTCTACTGTCTAATTAAAGTACAGAAACATTGCTTAACCAATTCAGGCATTTGGAGGGGGGAAAAAAAAAAAGCTGTTTGCACATTTGATACACATTTTAATTATTGCAAGATCTCAGGTAATAAAGTTTGGTTTACATCAGAACAGGATATCTGTAGTCTGGGAATTTAACCCCTCTTTCTTGCTAAGCAGGGCAAACAAGTCATGAACAGCCTCCTATATTTGTATATACAAAGACAGATAAGCAAGGAAGTCCCATCACATCCTCTGGTTCAGCAATATACTAATGCACATTCCTAAACTTTAATCATGTCAGTAGTCATACTAAACTGTATAAAATCTACCTACACGTATTTTCTCCTAAATTAAGGTTTAATTTCTGATAACCAAATTGCTGAAGGGAGGTAGAATTCTCATCTTCTTATTTTGGGTGTGAAATTCATATGTCTTCTTTGCTATGATAAAGAGATTCTGCAGCAATTTGTATGCAGAATTATTGTGTCTGGCCCTATACACAATTTTTGTACCAAACAAGGCACCAAAATGACAAATTGCTTATAAAAACATTATAAGCCTTTTCCACAAAGGGGAAAAGTAATATCCAAGGTATTCATTATCATCATGAATATTCACAAAAACACATTTTAAATTCAAACCATTTAATCCATGATACCATATGATTTGTCTAACCAGTTACCATCACGTGTCAGGAGCAAAGAATATCAAGCATTCAGAGAGAATTACACATGATCAACCTCCTCTGGCTCTTCCTAAACTAGTAAATTAAACAGTGTCCAATTCCTGGCTATTAGAAAGACAATTGTCTATAAATTTAAGTGATTAGAACAATCTCTATCCCTAGTTTGATACAACTGAATGCTCCAAAATAATTCCCAGCCACATGCCAAAGAATATTTCCATTTAGCAGTTTAGCTAATGCTGTGCATATTTGCATGCTTCCTCTAGCCCAGTCTCTCAGCTCTAAGCCAGCAATCTCATGCCCAAATTATCCCTTCATCACTTTCCAGGCTACAGCTTCCACTACCTGATGCCATGGTAAGAAAAAAGGCATTATTGGTGACTGCAGAGGCCTCTTGATTTGACAATACGGTGAGGTATGGCATATTTGTAGCAAGAAACAACCAAGAGCTCCTCCTCATAACCAGAAAGAGACTTGGCCAGGAGCTAGGGAGATTTGGGGGATCATAAATTCAGCCTAACGTTCCAGAACATGCCATGTTCAGACAGAACATGTAGAGTTTATAACAGGGGGAAACATTAAAAAAGCAAAACCTTATAAAAAGGCTTTTTCTCTGATGCTGCTCCGGACAGCCACACAAGTCAGTTTTCACCATCTCTGATCTTCAAAGCTGTAGCTGAGTCATTAACTTTCTGTGTTTTGGTCAGTGTCTGCTCCCTAAGTCTTTTATATTCTCGGTGTGATGGTCTGTTACAGATTCCTTCAGGGCAGTTGCTTTCACTTACAAGTCTTTTTGAACGGGTTTTGTATAGTGAATTGCTCTTTGTCTATCACATCTTTGTCCTTTCCAGGATGCCTTCGATGGATGTAGCCTGAATCTGTCCACTTGAATCAATATTTGTCCTAGCTCTGTCTAAATTTCATCACTGTATTTGTTTCAGTGTAGCTTCAACATAGTTGGATGGAAATCTTTGCTATTAGTAATGATGGTCATGATGCTCCTGGAGCTAAAAACGTAATCTTTTTTTCCTCTCACTGCTTTGCATATAATTGTACATAGACTGCCATTCTACTTCATAGATATGGTCAAGGATAGGCAGGAATATTCACAGGATCAAACTGCATTGCACATTCTATTGCACTATGGACATGTAGACTACAGAAGAATTAATTCAATGTTTTTATTTTTGCTCATTATAGTGTCAAATACAGGCAGTCATTTTTAAGAATAATCTTAGGATTGTTAAAAGGGGAAGTTATAAAGAAAGGCTGGTTCCATGCTGGATTCACAAGGGGGCTTTTAATCAGCAGTGCCACACTAAGAAATGTAATAACAAGTTGGAGGATGGAAAATGAAGGAGTAGCGAGAAAGGAATAAACCTCAGGAAAACTGAAGCTGTGTTAGAAGAAACTGGGATTCCCAGTGAAACAGGAGATATTTGTGATTTAAATATGATTGAGGGGCTAATCCAAACACAGGATGGGTTTTAAAAGTGTTCAGGGTACCTTTATAAACAGAAAAATATCTTGGTCACAAGAAAGAAAAGTAGCTGAAAGATAAACTACAGTGAGCAGATGCCTCTGGCCATTCAGACAACCAAGTATTACCAACTTCAGAAGTAACCAGAGACCAAGGATGCAGATCAATTTTGCTGTCAGTAACTATTGTAATAATCCCCTGACCAGCTTCTCAAGTTGCCTTTATACTTCTCTGGATTCCTCCAGTCATTCTGCTGTGAAAAGACTAGAGTCAAGCGTAGAGCCAATATTCATTAGAGTCAAACATTTTTAAAATTGCAATTCTGAAGACACCATCAAAATAAGTATTAGTGATTAGCAGTGATTAGTGGCCAGTAATCCTAAAATGATTAATACTCCTACATGTGATTATTGTATTCAGTAAAACCAGATTTCAAAACAAAACATAAGCCAAATACATCAAGATGAGGAATTCTAATTCTGTACCTTTTCATAGGAAAAAAATGGGGTGGTGTTTTTTTTTTTAAATTAGAGGGGTTGCTTTAGCATTGCATTTCAAATTAAAAAAACACTCAGTGAACACTATTATCAATTGAAAAAAATTAAATAAATATTTCAAGAACGTTTGCTTTAACTCTTTTCAGGAAACTTGCATAGTTTTGAGCAGTCAACCTAACACGTGAAAGGCTTATGGTCACATTTATTTCTTCTCAGAACTGTATATCTTTGTCTCCAACAGAAGAAAAATTGTGGAAAAAACCCCCTGAAACCTTGTTTCTTAAAACAAACAGAAAGTATCATAATAATTGGCCCTCATCCTTAAAAAGTGAAGTCAGATGTTTTCATTACTCCTGTAATTCCAGCTGGTATATTCCATCACTTTATTTTCAAGGACTGTATTTTTCCTTGGCAGTTTCCTGTGCCCTGTCCAGGAAAGTGCAATGAAAACTTTAGAAAAAGGCTTTGTAATGCCAAAACAATAATGTGAATGTTGAAGCTACAAATTGCAAGAACAAAGTACCGTGCATGCCAATGTGAAGGAAAAGAAAGCACAGACAGTCTGTTTCCCATGTTTGCTAAATCTTTTTGGTGCATGATTCCACTGCTGATGTAAAACAAAACAAACAAACAAAAAAAAAAAAGAGTTCAGATCTTCAAGCTTAAATCTGAGGACTACTAAGAAACTGGTGAAATGTCTTGGAAGGAAAACCCGCCTGTTTATTAAAGCAGGCAAAAAAATAGTATGAGTATTTCAGAAAAACCTCTGTTGCCCATTTCAGACCTCAGTGACAGGACAATTAGAAGAATTAAGGAACTTACATAGGAACCTTCTGTATTCAGTATGCATTTTAGGTTTCTGCGCTCCTCCTTGAGAGAAGGAAAAAAAAACCCCAAACTTTAAATTCTAGCAATAAACAGGAAACCTTGAAACCCTGTGAAAGCTATTCAGCTGCAGGAGGGAGAATCCTGGAAGAATCCTGCTGTGTTGAGATAATTAGGACATTAATCAACTCCCTGGATAGGGTGAAGCTAACATTCATAAATCCCTAATGCTGGTTCTCACTTCTTTTTGCTTTAAAAGCTGTACCACGTCCATGCTTGCATCTCTTCCCCCCACGCAGCTGCCACCTACAGCATCAATGTACCTATAGTACAAAGACTGATGGGCATCAAAGGTTAAGCAATTGCAAGCCGTTGGGAAAACACACTGAGGCTTGGAGACTGAAGAATGGCTGAGTGCACAGCTCAGCTCCACTGGACTAAGCCAGTGCTCACGATTTATTGTTATTTGCTACTCTGCTAGTGCTCCATGTCTAACCTAACAGCCTCGTCTGGAACTAGCTCGATTCAAATCCCTCTGCTGTCCCCAGCTGCCCCATACTGTTTCAGGTCTCGGTCTTGGCAGAGGAGAAAATGATCTGGTTCCAGACAGCAGTGAAGCAGGTGTCCTACTCTCGCTGTGCTCACTCTCTAATGGGGACACACTGTGCTCAACTCACAGGTGGCTCTGTTCAGAAAGAGTAATTAAGGACCATCTCCCTCCACCTTTTCCTATTAGTCCCAACAGATTATTTATCTTATGGACTGTACTGCCTCCCATATTCTTTGTGCAGTCTGTGCTGGTTTCACCTTGGGCCTCATCTTGAGTGTTGCAAGCTGCGGTTCTAAAATTCAAAGTTTTTTGTGTTATGAGCATACACTCATCCACAACTGGATGGGTAAAGACCTGTCTCTGGTACTGTTTTCTGCTGTCTGCTTAGAGTTGCAGGTTAACATGCCAGATGTGTGCAGTTAGGGGAAAGGAAGAGAAGGAAATCTGAGCTAAGGAATTAATCTCTAGACAGGAGAAAGCGCAGCCGGTCACCTCAGCCTGGGAATTTCCTGAGGAAGAGGTGCACTGCACTGTTTTCTCACCAAAGATGTCAATGTACTACTTCACAGAGTCACAGGTGATTAAAGAAAATGACCATGTGTCTTTCACTGAGCTCACTGCCAAGAGTGAGAGAAGAAAGAGGGTCCTGACACTAATACAGTCCTGTAGAGCAGTGGCCTGTGAGGCATGGAAGGTGATCTACTTGCAGCATACTTAAACAAAGGCACTTGTGTAGGGGAGGTATGCCTTGAAAGCTGGGAATGAGACAGTGAAAGGAAAGAGAAAAGTCAGTATCTGAATAAAAGGCAAAAGCCACAAGCCACAGTGTGTTATAGGGAATGATGTCATGAAGGGCAATGGCTGTTAAAGGTTGTGAAGGGAGTAAGCAGAGGCAAAGTAGCAGCAACAGTGACTATCTACAAGGAAAAGAGCTCTTGACAATCTTGCAGGGGAAAAAGAAGAAGTAGAAGGAAAAGAGCCAGAATTCCTGAATTTAAAAGAACAACTTTTAAAATTGATTTTATTTTTTCTATAGTTCAGGAATTCTAATCTGACATTTTTAATATAAGCACTACTGCTTTATCTCAGTAAAGGAAGTGCAGATGCACACTCTACTCTTACCAGGCTCCCATCCAGGTGCTACAGCCACTGACTAAAGTTGGAACAAATTGGGCATGTAATCACTGTAGATTTCTTTCTTCACTATTCCAGTGTGGCTAGTGAGTTCTCCTTTGCAGAAATAGTAAGGAAGAGCAAGCTTCAATTATCTTGTGTGGGCTGGGTATGCTTACATTCAAGTCTTTTGTATAATCTCTCTTCCACTGACATGACTAAGTGCATAGTCCAACTATGCCTGACAAGAAGAAAAGGCACAGTTAAACTCTTCATGGGTTGTAAGCCCCGATGCAGGAGGTAAGCAGCATCTCCCATTTGCTGACCTGCATTCCAAAAGTTACGTTGCATTTCCTGAAAATAGGGTGTCTGTCTCCCCTACAATAGAGAGCCCTGAACCCTACAAACTGTTTCAAGACTGCCACTCATCTATGAGGACACCAGACTGGTGGCCCTGGGAGGTAAAAGCGCAGTGGCAGCTATGGAATAGGTGCTAGATGAGGGAGTAACAGTGTCCTCTACCCTTTACCTGCTGTGCCTTGATGACAAAGAGAGGATCAGGTCCCAGAAGAGGGCCAGGAGGTGATCCTCCTCATCTGAAAGTTTTTCACCCACCACTGGTCACTGTACCACAGATGCAGTGCAATCTAGCAGTCACTGCTCATCTCACAGGCACAGTGTCAGCCAGCTGCAGGAGAAGCAGTAGCAGCAGCCACTTTTGCTCACGCCCATCTTGGGTATGGTTCAGGAGCACAGGGTTATATACATTCTCACTCAGGCAGTGGAGCTGAAGGCTTTAGTCTGCCTTCTTCTTGTAGCACCATATACTCTAAATTCAGCAGACAGGGGTGTAAGGAAGCAGCATTACAATATCTTAGTGGTATGACCAACAGCAAGTGTGTTGGTATAGTACCGCAAGGCACAGCACATACCTCAGGCAGAGGGAAGGTGTTCTCAACATACTGTCCAGGTTATTTTATATTGCTATTAAGAGAGCAGCTCTTATACTACCTAGTGACTTTTTGTAGTTTTCTCATTTCCCTCTATTTGTCTAGGATAAAACGCTTGACATGACAGCAAACTAGTCACAACAACCTCATGATGCCCTTCCCAACCCTTAGCTTCCTTCTCTGGAAGGGTCATGAATCAGAGAACTCACCCCTCCCCATTGTACTGTGGTGTGCCAGCGTTGACCTGACCATGCCACAAGTGAGCCAGGTCCCTAGCCCCACTGAGAGCCCAGGATATGACAGGACTTTTTGTCCCTGACATCTCAGGAGTGCTGCGCACCCATGTAGAAATGTGAAGTCATCTGATGTGTCCAGGGACATCTATGTAACCCTAGTGAGAAGGGTAGGTAAAAAAATGTGAGTTGCACTCTTTTGGAAAGAAATCTGAAGTCCAGAATACTTCCCAAACCTTTTGATACTGCAGTCCACTCTCAATACGTCAAACATCTACAGTTTGCTGAACTGTTTCAATATAATCACCCAAGTTCATAATAGATCAATTCTTCTAGGGCAAGGGAGTGAATGTTATATACTGTCTATCCTAAAGGAAATGAGACACTGCCAGCAGCTAAAGGTAGCTAGCAGTTTCCTGGATACAATAAAAATCTGCCGTCAGTATTTAATATTTTTCTCATTCTCCACTCCTGGGAAAAAAGATCTACTGCAGACTCAGGGAACTGAACTGCTGCTGACTATTGCTGTCTAACAGTTGGCAATCCCCTTTGAGTTCTTTTACAGCCCACAGTTTGAGAAACATTGATCTATAGGACCTAACTAGAGGCTGGAATAGAGCAGTTAATGACAGGGGAAGAAGGAACATTTAAGTGCACTTCATTTAACTCAACTGAAGGCTCAACTGTGATGAATAATCACATAATACCTAGGTTGAATAGCAGCACTTATTGCAAAGTCTAGTCAAAATAGGATTTCCAAGACTTTGTTTCTAATGATGGATGAAAGTTTTGAATAATACAGAGAGATAAGGTGACTATTAAACAGTCTTGGAGTTTTCCATTTTCTTTGCATAAGACATAGAAGCTAAATTGGTACCTTCTCAGCTCTTATTGCAGTGACTAATGCTATACTATTTCCCACCTTTCAGATCACAGTCAAAAGGAATGCAAACAATGAAATAAAAACAAAAAACATTCTGGATGTCTTTCCCTCCCCAGAACACTGAAAACCTAGTAACATTACCATCAGAGTGATGCAGAAGCATCATGACTATCCAAATAAGTGATTGTAATTCCTTCCATACTTATGATGGAGATCTACTTCCCCAAAACTACTGGGAAATTTTCTCATTGCTAATAGATCCTTCAATTTTCAAAGCTCTGCCAACCATGAAATACCTAGTTTATCTTATTTCCATAACAACATCCTTTCTCTTGAGAAAATGGACATAGTGATATAAGGTCTATCAGTTACTAAAGTACAGTATGTCGTAGAGTACATGATGAGAATGTGTGAAACTTACCCACATCCACTTTCTCTAAGGCTTTAATGAGCCTTTAAAATAGTATTGCCAAGGAGTTGTCTGATAAAGCTCATTGATTTAATATGTACTTTTATTTGCATAAGGGGCACCTCAGACTGGGCACGTGGGTGTGTCTTGTAACTGATGTCAAACTGCCTAATTACAGACATTCTAGCTACTTTTAGGATTCATTTACTTACATTAAATAGGTCACTGCTTCTTAAGTTTTAAGAGAAGCACTGCTCAAACACTTTGTTTAATCATTGAGCAAACTTGCAACTTGGCAAATTCCAAGACCAAGCTCCTGTTAGATGCTAATTGTATGGGTTTTTTTGCTCTTTTGTTAATTAGAACTTTGCTCTGAAACTCACCAATGTTGCAGATTTAGAAACTTTTCTAATTGCCATGAGTAAAGCCATGAGTCTAAAATCATGAGTAATTTATATCTACATTTGTTAGTAGGCTAAACCCTTTATTCACCTATTAGTACTCCAGAGCAAAAATATTTGTTCAGCATTTTCTAATTTGTGGTTACACAGGATAAGCTCTATTAATTTCTCATCATAAGTTAGAAGCTGCACTTCTCCACTCATTCCAGCTATTCTTGAGTATATCTGTTTCAGACTGATTTACTCACTCTTGCAGGTGGGGTGACCCTATCATAATCAGTACAAGATCATCAGTGTTTCCTGTAAGTGCATGTAAGTACATTTCTTTTCTGGAAACTCTGCATTTGCCTTTTTTCACATCTCAAAGACACCTTATGATCAGCCCTTAAATAGAAAAAAACACAGACTTTTTTCCAAGTCTTTCCAAAAATGAAAAATGTTTAGTTTACAGCCCCTGCCTCTGCTTTTTCCTGTTTACTTAGAAGGGAGTGACAAACATGGAAGTGGGACTGAAGGACAGTATCTATGAAGGACAGACCATATCTATCACTGCATATCCAGCTCCTCTCTTTATTTACAGTGTCTTAAAACTTTGTATTGCTACTTATTGAAATATTTAGTGGTTTTGCAAAGGCTTTTAGCAATAACAGTTAGGGAGGTAGACAAATAGAAGCCAATTAGAATCTCGTGGGGCCTTGTTGATGGTTTTAGTCTTTTAGTAACAAACATGAGTATAACAGTATATACACAGTATATACACAGTATATATATAGTATATACACAGTATATACATACAGTATAACAGAAAAAAACATTTAACAGTTTGCCTTAAACACGAGAGAGATGGTTTATGCTAATGAAGTAACAAAAGACATTAATTTTTTAAGGTACTAATTTGTTAGTCTGAAATGTGTGTATAAAGGTATTTTCAGCAGATATTGTGACAAGGCAACAGTGACATCACACTGTGCCAACATGGAACATTTAAAGACATTTAAAGCTCTCTGATGATAATGCATTATGATACGCTGCTGCTCCACTAACCCTGACATGATACATGTACAATGTTAGCCAATACATTAAAGTCTCTCCATTACACGTTATGGGAAAAGTGAGTATCAGATATTTCAGGTTATTTTGGAGATAAAAAGGCTTTGCCTTTACATATATCCAGCTCTGAACAGAACATCTCCACATGCAAATGGCATCCATGCAGTGGAGTGTGACTTTCAGGAGGTGGGAGACAGACTTCTGAGAGCATGGATGCAGCCAAACTCCACCCTTCATGCTGCACCTTGTTCATCAAGCTGAGGAAAGAGCAGCTCTGGAAACGAAAGCCGAAACATTTGTGAGGCACCTGGGGGAAGAAATCCTTTCTTGATAATGAAAGGGGTGAAGAAGAAAAGCTTTCTGAGGCCAGGGGGCAGAACATTGTAAAGGGAAGTGAGAAAAACCTTCCTCACTAATCAGACTGTTCTGCCTAAAAAAATAACTGCATCTTTCTTGTCTGGCGTAATTAGGCTGGGGAGTAAGGGCAGAAGGTCTGGTAAGTAATCCCTGATTGCAGGCATGGGGACTACCCCAGCAGAATGGACAGCTGGAGAGTATCCTCCACGGGATGTCTGTGTTGGCCCATCCACTTGATGAGTATAGTATGCAATGACTGCAATTTTTTATTTTCCTATTTATAAGTGCTGTTCCAAACATTATAACACAGTTGCAGTGACTATTAATGGACTTTATCACTTACAGATGTTAGCAAAAACATCAAAGGCTGTTTGTGTTGGAACAAAGACATGTTTATTTTCCAGGTTTGGTGATAGCAAAGTTATTTGTCTTTTTAAAATGCTTTGTATTTCCATATTTCTGAAATGTTACAACGTTGCGTTTAGAAGCTGAATAATCAAATAATGAAACTGGTCTCTACTAGACTGTACTGTGAAGGGTTTTGCAAGTGAGATAAGGAAGGGATGGAAAAAGCTTGTTTTGATGAGACATGTCTGCTATTTGTCTTAACTTACACCTTTGATAGCTTTAGTTAAGCCTTGAGAACCTTATCTTTATGACAGCAGTAACGCATGTTCGGTTAATCCCCAATGATACCATCAACAGAGTGTGCACCCTTGGATTTTTCAGGTTATATTGAAAGGAAGTAAGTATTCAGAGAGTTTTCCTCAGCTTATAGTCACTGGTAGGCTGCTTGCATATATTTTATTAAATATTTATAAGTTCAGCTACGAATGTGCATTAAATATTTGAGGTAAACATGTAGCCACTGCAGAAAGAGCAGAAAGGCACCTAGTAGAGATAGTTTCAGCTGCCTTTTGTTTACAGCTATGAGCTATAAACAAAGTTGAGGCTTTTTACATGGTTTAACATTACAGTGAGGACATTTTCCTGAAGTTGTGAAAATTTGTTTTTTCCATCATTTGCTGCTCATTCCCAGATCTGTCTGCTGTTATAGCCCTTCCCTGTAACAGCAAAACTAATAATCTTTTTAAGGTGCTGATTAAAACATCATGAGAAAAGGAAGTAACAAAGATAAAATTTTCTTTGATTGATTCCAAGATATCATCCCTTTCCCCATTACATTTCTTAAGGCATACCACTAATAAGGAGAAAAAACCAACCTCTACCTTCTTCAGTTTTCAATGGCTGGGGAGAGGGGAATAGAATTAGAGACCATTCAGAGGAAAATATTTTTGCCTTCCTGGTCTGCTCACTTGCAGACATTATATGCTTCTGCCAATGATTGGAATTTACGAGATATTACATGTTTAACTGTCTGCTGTACAGGTATTGAAGAGTTGCATTCTCCTCTGTCACAGTGGTTGTCCTGGCATTAGTAGTTTTGATAACCATTCAGGGTATGCCTCCATCAATATGTAAATGTAACTGCATCTGATGTGAGTTTAAACTTAAGTTGGTGCTTTCTCTTTTGAAACTTTCCCAGAAATGTTCTGTGCAGAGTTCCTTTTGTTCTGCATAAATATTGTTTGGTTACCTTGAAGGTTTTCTGCCACCTGAAGAAACAGGCTAGACACACAGTTACCAGTGGTCTTTGCTGAATTAATTATCAAAGATTGACAGGTATTTCTTTCCTCTCTCTGCTCTGGAGGGGGCTATTGTCGTTTGTGGTGTTGATAACTATGCTATTGACCTGGTAATTCACTTTTGCTTCTACACACACATGACCAATGCATGACAAGCCTTATCAAGATAAGGGTATTTGGCAAGACAGCGAAACCATCTTAGCTTCAGGTCACTTTCCTAGCTTCAGATCCAAATTTCATGGCAACAAAAGTTTCATTTAAACAAGCTAATAAGATACATAGAAATCCTGTAAATCAGCAAAAGATACTTTACATTCAGCAAAATGAACGTTTAGAAGTTTAAAAATTTATGCTGCAAATGAACAAGGGATCTGTGTATTAGCCTGTGCAGAGATGTGAACTTTTAGGTTTGTATACAATTTTGGCAATGTTACGTCTATTTAGTGAACTTAGTGAGCATGTAAATATAAATACGTTAGGCAGATTCTGTGCAGAAGCATTAAGAATTTTCTTCTGCATTGCTCTATGCAGAATGCAAGGAGATGTTTGTATTTGTGACTCCTACCTACATGCTTGACACTCATTTCTGGACCATACAATTTTTATGGAGCCTCTGTACTCCCCAAGACAAGAGAAATGGTTGATTACTGCTTAACTGATATCTAAGTGTAGTGTTCTGCATAGCAGCAGCCTGAACTCTCAGAAGGATCCACACTAGGCCAAAATAGTGCCATCTGTTCCCCTTTACAAATATAAGGGGTGAAGGGAACCAGGATGAGTCAGTACAAATAGTACAGATTACAGGTACCCCAGATACTGAAACAATTTCAGCCTGCAGATACTCTCTTCTTATCATTTTAAAAGGCAGCCATCCACTTAGATGGGAGTTGCAGCTGATATCTGTGCCTTTCTTCTTCATTTTGGGAAGACAGCAGACAAGGGCAGAGCGTTAAGCCATGGCAACAAGGCAGAAGACTTAATGTATGGGAAGGGATGAATCTGTCCTTATCAGCCTGGCACCGTCACTGCTATCATGGGTGTCTGTATGTCTTCTGGAAGAGAGTCAACAGTACAGCAGATCAAGACCCGAGTCTGGATGGGGGTGTAGACATGATGTTACATCAACAAGTTCTCCTGGCTTCTGGTTACCAAAGAGAAGAGCTCAAAGCATTCCAGAAGTGGTAAAGTGATCCTAAACCCAAGCAAGTCCTCAGTTGTGAACAAGGAGCTGGACACCACGTAGCAGATTGATGCTAAAGGGGCAGGAAACTGCTTTGTTTGAGGCTCCTACCTGTACCCGTGGAGAGATCAGAGGAAGCAGGTGGTTGTCAGCACAGCTTTAAGCAGTGCTGGGTATAAACACATGAGAAGACCTAGTCACTACCCTGCTGCTGCTAACTGTGGTGATGAGAGTCTAAGTACCATGTGCTTGTTTCAAACAGTTGGCTTGAAATCGGAATAGCAGGTTATAAATGAAAGTGTAAACTGTGGCAATAGGTTGGCAAGAAAGGCTGAGTGCCCTTTCAGATGCATGGAGAGAAAAAGCAAAGTGCTTGCTAATAAAATATGTATCTGCAGCCCTAGCCATACTGAGAAGAAGATCCCAGGGATATTATTAAAGCACTATAAGAACATATTTGACAAACAGCTGAGTTTTCTAGTACAACCTACATTTCTCTAAGAGGGAAACGCATCAGGAGCTTATGGCATCTTGGATGCTGCGGCTGCTAGCAGATGATAACGGAGGGAGGACAAAATGCTGCTTAAGTACTTGTTCTTAACAAGCCCAGTCAGGGTAGAATGTTCACTTCCTCACAGGGTGAAAAGGCAGAATGAAATCACCTTGATATCATTGGACCTGATAGCTCATAATGGCATTCACAGTCCCTGAATGTGCAGTGAGATGACCAAATGCACTTTCCCCCCTCCGTCCATCCTTAAGCAGATAATGTTTGACTGAAGCACCCATGTGACCTGAGGTGACCAGGGCTTATGTCTCCATCACAGGGTAGGATTAATTTCTCAAGACTCATATGGGGACTCAGACCTGTTAAGAGATTTGCTTCCTAAGGCAGGTTGAGGTTGCTAGTGTCCCTCATATTGTCAGGTTTCCAGACAACGTAAGTGTCATGAGATCAGCCAATAAGGCTAGCAATGGAGTCAGTAAATCTCCCTCAATGGTCCATGAGGCCTTGTGTGACAACAAAGCAGGAGCACTTTTAGTAAATACAGTGAAAACTCAGAGGACAGGAATGCAAAACCTGCGAATGGCTCCAGACAGCTGGTGGTGGGATGCATGTTTGCATGGCACACTGCTCCCCAGGGGTATCGTTTGGAAGACAGACACCTGATTGACAGCCTCAGAAGCCTCAGTTACCAGCTTGCCAGCAGTAAGTTTCTGCATCCCAAAGTGATTAGCTGCTGATTGGCAGAAGTCAGCGTAGCTGCACAAAACAAGGCTGCAGAACATAATTATCGTGGTCCTCATGACAGGCTCAGGTGCCTAGAACATGAGCTGATGACACTGGGAGAGCATCAGCTCTTGGCAGAGCGCTCTGGATGTCAGTGCTCCACTTCAGAAAATTTTCTGCTCGCAGCTGTTTATAGTCGGCCCATATGACAGCATGGTCCTGCAGGACCGTGCTGTCTCTGCAGTCCGGAACAGTATATTTGCCTGCTGTTTTACATAACTTCAGCACAGCTGGAGAAGATGAAACCTTCCAGAGGTTAAAGTTCTGGTGAACAGAAGTCTCTGTGAATACTTCAACATTACTTTAACGTGAAAGCTATGCGTAGTGAATACGTGGTCTCTTCTGGAAGATAGCATTTGACACTGAATTAGCAGACTGCATTCAGTGAAGGAGTTCAGAAAGAAAGCATGGTTCAGCTGGAAAAAATAAACATTCACAATGATTTAATAATAATTTCTCTTTCTAGACATCTTTTTGTATGAATTATTTGGCTCAGTTAAAAAGAAATGTATTTGTTTGGGGGGAGCATGGGAGAGTTGCTTATTTATGATGTTGATAAATTCTTTATTAAACTAGTATTTTGTTGGGTTTACAATTGCACTTCTCACAAGTGCAACCACCATAATCACAGAAGCACACTCATCAGTTCCACACACTACTTAATGAATAACACATGATTAAAGACAGGGGAGTATTTTACAAGATGCAAGGGCTGTAAGTACACCAGGGCCCCTAGAGGCTAAACCTCTGTTTTTAAGGTAGCATGTATACATGTGAGCTATTGCAGAAAAGGAATCGTTACACACTCGCTATACCCATCCTGCCCAGCAAAGTTTTGGTTGTAAGTCAACGAGCAACTGGCTCTGTTCTAGCAGTCAGGACACCCAACATCCCCATGATACAGCTATCAACTCATCAGTTGTGATAATGGCAGAATTTTAGAAATACAGTTTCTACCATAATCATAAAATGAGTTTTATTTAATTTCTCAGAAAGCTATAATTGTTATTTAAAATTAGATTTTTCATCTTAACACCAGTCCTATTCATGAAAGAAGAGCATTTATGGAGAGAATCCCACACTGAATATGCAATTGGGCATATAGCTACTATGTGTCTCTGCTTTCAGGAATGTAGTTTTCTTCCTGACAAATTTACGTAGTGTGAAAGAAGCTGATTGCTGAGAACTGTACACAGATGTTAAGATGAGCAATTTAACTAGTCTTATTATTTGCAAAAGGTAATCTAAATAGTGAGTTACGGTATTCTAACAGGAAGTAAATAATGCATTTGCTGCAAGGCAGTTACACCTTACTTTTCATGCAGGACTTCCAGCACAAAGGATTGCAGAATTAAGGTCGTTTAATCCCTAACTAAACAACAAATTCCAATAGTTTTCAAGTTCTCTGCTCCTTATAAAAAAATAAAGCCTACAGACCTGGCATTTAAATACTAACACTTGCTAATTAGGAGCAAACATAGTTGGCCAGATAAACACATACTGCTGCTGTCTTTTGTCTGACCACTCCTCAAACACAGATCTTAAAAGCTGTAGCTAAAAGACTGACCCTGTCAAGGGATTCTAACTTCTTAGTAAGCAGTGGAGCTAGCTAATTCTAAGGCCCAGGGAAACCAAGAGAAGGATTATATTTTTGCTTATTACACTTCTTATTAGCTCTCGCGTAAGACCGGTATTACGTAAGAGGAGAGAACAAAAATCCATCCATCCTTGGAAGGAGTTGTTCAGAATCCTAACTGAGCTGGTTTGGATGAGGACACTTTTCCTGCTGTTATTCTGTCCTGGATACTGGGGCTTATGCTCATACAAAGATTTTCTAAAAGTTATTTGAAGATGTCTCTACAAGGGTAATGTCTACCTGCTGTCCTTGAATACACCTGTAACCCATTTCCCTGCCATTTAGGCAAATTGCATGTAAAAAATATATTTCCCACATGCATCAGTTTGAATGCTTTTCCTGCCTGATGTTAACCAATGAAATTAGAGTACAAGAAATCAAATTATGTGCCAAGAACCAAAGAGCAGGAGAAACCCATTTATGGATGAGACAAAGTACCACACAGAGGACGAAGAAAGCTCATCTGAGTCAAGTCCTCAGGAAGACCTCGCCCATAGGATTCCTTGTGGAGCGTCAGGATGCGTACTCAGACTCTGTGTGATCACACAGCTTGGCATGAATGAAAGATAACAGAGCGCATGCATATGAGAGAAGAATATCAGACAAGCATGAGACATGGTTCATAAATTCTTGTTTCCTAAACAAAGTGTACTCCTCTTGCACAAAAATATCCTGTCTTTGAAACAGTCCCACCTNAAAAAAAAAAAAAAAAAAAAAAGATCCCCAATGAAACCACCTAACCGCCTGAAACAACCCCAAACCTGGGAAATAAAGATATCAAACAGGTTCTGGCACAAGAGAAACGGACGTTTCTGGGGAAGGGAATCACTACCTTGTTTTCCTGAACTAGCCAAGGCCATTGCTTAACTGATGGTCCCGGTGGGAATAAAATCTCTGGATCACCAAACCCTAACAGGGAATTCATCTGGTTACAGGAGGTACCATGATCATGGCATATTTTAAAGTGTGTCACCACTCTTCGGGCTTTACATCGGCACTGACAGCAAATCAACAGGAGGACGTAGAGACCTAGAGTGAATTCAGGTGGACTGCAATCAAAGCAGTTTTAGAGCAAGACAGAAAAACAGATGATGATGTAGATTGTACAGCTGTACTTTAAAAATCTTGGTATATTCTGCCTTGCCAGGGCTGTGTTAATGCAGACAAAAAGCAGCCCAGGAAGCAGTGAAAGTGTTTCAGCTTCGGAAAAAAAAAGTTCTCATTTTTCTTAAGTGCATTTACTTTGTTTCACAGATAAACTCTATTTCTCTTGTATCAAGATACCTGTGAATAATCTTTCTTGCAATTTATCTCAGTACGAAAGGTAGCAAAATTAGTGAAAATGTGTGAGATAACCACATTGCCTGTGTCAGCAAGTAAATCAATGAATCTAGCTTCTAAGGTATTTCCATTTTATAATGCTTCTCAGCAACCATTCTGTGATTACTCTGCCACATAAAAACTAAGATGACTTCTCCTGCTCTAGAAATGCCGTTGCATGGCAGCACTATGTGCCACTATAAATAAGCTTAAGAGATAGAGATAAATACCACAATAATCTGACCCCTTTTCAGACAGCTTTGAGATAAAACAATTTAGAGGTTAGGTTGTCACATTGGTTTTCTGACTTGAACAACATTTTTCTTCAAATTCATACCATCAGATGCAATGCAAAATGTGGTTATTTATGCAAACTGTCTTTTGTCACACCAATGTAAGAAAAACCTTCCAAAAGAAAGGTTTTAATGTTGTTTGCCTTTAATGTGGAACAAACATGACTTGCTTTATTCAACATTCATTTTGCATAATCTGTTCAACGAGTCTTTCCATACATGTATTATGACAAAATACATGTAAAGTATGCAAAGTACAAAAAAAAATAAAAGCTATTTTGAATACTTTTATGTGGAAATACCAAGCTTTTAGCAATTCAAAAAAACCTAAGGTTTCTCATTCTTTTTACATTTCTATTTTGGCCTGTTCTTTTGCTTATTCTGCAAGAAGTAATTGTAGAATTCTGAAATAATCAATGTAATTCAAAATAGGGGAAAAATCTAAAACTCTTCATGCGTGTTTGGTAACAGAAAATATACTTATTTCACAGTGCCACACACACTACAACAGAAACTGTGTATTTGATATTCTTCAATACCAGCATACATTATAAAACAGAAGAGCAGACATTACAGATTACACTGACAGCTGGATCATGATGAAACCTTGGTGCAAGGAAGTTCTCTGAAATTAACAGGAATTATGGGTATTTGTTAAGTATGGCTCTAACAGCAGCAAGTAAAAGAACAGAGATTAAAGGGGGAAAAATGATGCAAACTGAATGAAGAATAAAGAGAAAACAACAGTTTAAAAATGATGCTCTGGACATTTGAAATAGAACATCCAAAGTAGGGTATTTAAAGTTTTAAAGACAAAGGTCCCTTTATAGAAAGCTACTGATCTTGGTTATAAGTTTGAAGTAAAAGTGTCCTCCACTTTGATGGGAAATAAGTACATTTCCCATCTCCATAACTAAAAGGAAGGGAAAAAAGTTGCTTTACTTGTTCTTTTTAAAGAAACATTCAGTAAAATGAAGTGGCAATATTTATCACTCACATCAACCCCTAACTATCAGGTTGACTGAACAGATAAGAATGACAGCTGCTGGTCCATGTATAAATATCCTAAAGTGAAGCATTCACTTTTAACATGGCACATATGTTCAGGCTGAATTTAGTCCATGAAGAGAAGTAGCAGCAAGAAAATTAATTTCTGTAGAATGCTGGAAATAATTACCACGAGTCTCCAAACATGTCGTTTTCAACATTGTATTAGTAGATGCAGAATACTTGAAGGAATTTTCCCAGCTTACCTAAAAGCAGATTTAGTATTTATTTTCAGCTTGAGTAAAAGTAGCTATTGCCTCTGGAATTGTAAATCGTACATACTTCTTGCCATACCAGTTTTATCATGGAAAAAACAAACTATAAAACTACAAAGTCATAGTGCATGTAGAACATGGAATATTGCCATCTATTCTACTAAATAAAATGTGACAGTAACCTTGTAGCCACTTTGAAAGTTAACATAACCAAGAGGTAAACTCAGAATAAGGACATGGGCATCTTTGTGTAAGAGAGTAGTAGCTGTAATTGGAAGGGTATCCATTGTTTATGATGCAAAAGAAACCTCCCATCTCTTCTTAGATGCCTTGGGCTTATTTTCTTTTCCTGTGGAAAAGATTGTACTTCTCACCTATCCATAGATATGACACATATTGTAACATATGATTTCATAAGTTTACACTCAGTGTCACTCTCTGCACCATAGACGTTTTAAGTGAACATATAGCAAAGCACAAGTGATGGTCCAGTGTCTAATTTCAGTACAAGAAAGTGCCACAAAGCTCAAAATTTAAATACCACACCCCCACATACACTACGGATAGCATCATTACTCAATGACATTTGAGTCTTTTTTAATCAGGACTATGACAGGAACCAGGAAGCTCATGGTCCTGCTGTCTGACTCAGAAATGCACAGATGTTTTCAGAGCGGAAAGCTAAATTTAGGAGCATTTACTTCATTAGGCACTATCATCATGTAATGAGCAAAGGACCTCTTTATTCTTGAATAAGCATGGGATCCCACTGCCCAGCTGCCTTGTTTTACCCTATACCCCTTTAGACAACTCCGAATAGGCTGAAGTGGCTGAGCACCTTATTTAAGAAAAAAAAAGAAAAAAAAATGTCTGCTTCTGACCACAAAACAGGGTTAAATCAATACACACCAAAAAAATTGTTGATGTTAACCTCGATTCCTAACTCCTCTGTTTATCTGAGAAAGGCAACCAATGCTCACACCATTTTGATATGAAAGGTATTAGTAGGAAGTCCAGACTTTCCCGTCTGGACTTTCCTGTCTGGATATTCTTTCATCAACATTAAAAGAAACATATTGCTCTCCTTTGACTATAAAAGGCATACACATGTAGCAAGAGAAACAATTTTTTTATTTTTTTTCTTATTTTCATCACGTGCAGGGTTGCTCAAAAGGTATCCTCAAACAACTGTAAGCACATCCAACCTTATCTTCTTCCAAATTGGCATCCTGCAGCTGTTTAATCTTTCTCCATTGCCCCCAGTTTTGCTGACATTATTTGATATTTACTGTATGGTTGCCCCACTCTTTTCTGCAGCAATTTCACTGAGTAGCCCTCATTTGTAATCTATAACCTTTCTTATTTCTTCTGTTTCTTATTCTGTTGATTTGTTAGTATAACCACACCTCAGCATTGGTCATCTGAATGCATACCCTAACTTTAACTCTGCATCAGCAATTTGCACTGAAAGTAGCAAGTATATTCCTGATGTTGCTTCCATTCTTGCGGTGGGGTTTCCCTTTTCCTAGAGGGAAAATAAAATCGCAGTAGCAATTTGGATGAGACCTAGGCTGGTTTTCTCACAGAAATATCTGTCTTAAAAAATCCAGCACCTGCCTTAATCTGACCTGCATCTCCAGTTTCAATGGAAGCAAGCTGAATTTCATTCAGAAGAAAGTGGTGGAGAAGTCCTAGTTTAAAGGTCTTTCAACTCCACCAGCAATGTAACACGTCTGTGCATGGGCCACATCACCAGAAGCCATGCAGTGATGGCAATGCTTTCAAATGACCATGAAGTTGTTGTTCAGCGATTGGGAGACAAGTACCAGCTGGCTTTCAGAAAGGTCATCCTGGAAAAGAGGACTGAAATCAATGCTACCCCTAACTCTAACTGGACAACGATATGCCAAAAAATCCACAAGACACAAGTTGGAGGTTTGTGTACCATCTCCTAGATTCTCCACCCACAGTTGGTCAATCACATCCACATCAAAAACCAGAGCACAATCAGAAGGGCCCACTGCAAGTCAGCATAATGTAGCCATACTTGTAGAGCTACACTAAATAGAAAATTGTCAGTCTTTCAGTCAACAATGTTAGCTTTTTCATCTAACGTTTGCACTGAGCAGTCAAGCTGTGCATCTTTACAACTTCCATGGGCAGAACTCTACTATCGCAGGTAGCAAAACAAACAGCATGGAGCTCATTTGTTCAGAGCCCTGGACACTTTTTCAGGTGGCCTCCTTAGCTCACAGGGCACTAGGTCTACCATCCTGCACGATAAAAAAAAGTAAAAAGATAGCTTTGCTATCTCCTAGTAAAAAATACGTAATAGAATTGTGTGTCTGGTGAGGCCTCAAGTGTGGCATGGCAGACACAAGGGTTGAAAGCTATCTAGAGTAGGGACAGCCGCACAGTCCAAAAGTGGTGTAGTATTATATTACTATATTAGTAAACAAAGATATTACCTGAAATGTGAACTGGGCCTGGGAATTTTTAGAGGAAAGTACTAGCTGGACTGGAACAAGTTTTGCGAGAAAAAGAGCTTGCTAGAATATTCATGTTCTAGTGCTAAGAAATGATCCTGATCATGCTTCATTTACTAGAATGGACACAACCTCAAAAGGTACTTCAATAATTAAGCTTGTTTCCCTCTAGCTTTCCCTCCAGTACTTTCCCTTCCATACTTTCCCTTCAGTTCAGTCCAAACTTGGACTGTGACATGACAGTGAAAAGCATGATCTCAGTAAAGTAAAAGCAAAGGAAACAAAGAGCTTTCATAGTAGAACTGGTTATTAGTATACTCTTCTGTTTATTGAGGGGCCAGGGAAACAAGAAAGTTGTCCAGGTATATGTAAACATACAACTGTGGGAATTTATTAAGATACAATCAAGGTAATAGCAATATATTATGCAGAAAAGATGTGGTCAGGCAACTTTCAAAAGCAAAACAATGCTGTCGCAATCCTAAAAGAGACACAAAGAGCTCACCGGAAACTGCTTTCAGTCCACGCTTTACTTCAATTACTGTTAACATACTGCTGATGTTGGACTCAATGATCTTAAAGGTCTTTTCCAACCTAAATGATTCTATGAATCTAATGCAGACACTGCATTGTCCTATTTATCCTGTACATGGTTTTGTTCTGGTCAGGAGATACCATCATCAGCAATGCTCACCCCAGCCCAGCTCTAAAGACTGGCTAGGTTTATCTTCTACAAGTCTTCTTCCAACATAGTGTGTTATGTCTTATAAATGTTTTCAAATAACTGTGGGTCAACCATGTGTAGCAAATAAACTTTCTTACGGACAATCTCGAGAAGTCAGTGACTTCCATTATGCTGCACAAAGAGCTGCAGAAACATCGACAGAACGTTCAGGGAAGTGAACAGAGGAAACAATACACTTTCCTGAACTGTTCACTGTGAAACAAACAAACAAAAGAGTATTCAGAGTTCTGCAGCAGCTATTTTATTTCCACATGAAAGCCAGTGCTCTCCACTTGCATGCCCCTGTATTTCTAGGAGAATAAAACCACATTTCACTAAGGATAGTTATTGAGACTGAGGTATTGCTTTCCATTTTCCTTGTAAAACACAATTTTCCATTTGCAGGTACTTGATCACTTTACAAAACCATGATGTCTGACAGTAACATTGCCAATAATTCTGCACCTGGACAAAATGTTTTGCCAATTGCATAATAGAACTATGATCCATTCAAGAAGACCCTATTTGTTCTTACCAGTGATGGAAGCAATGATCCAGATGATGAAAATTAAATAATTGTAACAACTAGAGACTGACAGAAATATTGGAATTTGAGTAAATGTACTTTAACATCTAATTTCTGAACTGGTCAAAACAAGAGAAAGAGGAAGAGCTATAAACCTTTTTATTATATTCAGTGGAGGATTGTAAAAAAAAAAAAAAAAAGAAGAAGAAAAAAGTCTGTTCTCTCTAAGGTAAATCAAATAAAATCATGCAGCTGACCTGTTTTGGTTGTCACTTAGCAGATCAAAGTTGCTAGCAAACAATTAGCTGCACTGATTGAAGTGTTCGCAAGTGGTGACTATGACCTTATTGGGAAAAAAAAAAAAAAGTTCAAGAAAAATGCCTCTAAGGTGATGATTTTTTTTCATTTGTACAATCTCGGCATTTCAAGAAATCTTCAATAAGCACATTATGAAGGTGTTCTGAAAACAGGTGTGAAATCTTCCCACAAGATGCCAAGTATTTCCCTGAGTCAATTTGCGAATTCCATGATGTATAGCATTTATCAAAAAGTTCTGCTTCATAAGCATAAATTTCACACTTAAAATGTTGCCTGAGAAATGGAAATTAGAAGTTTCAATCAAGTCTAGAACTAATTCAAATTTACAAGCAGTTTTATGTGAATGTCATCAAATGAGACTACTGCAGGCTCTTGTTTAGATCAAAGCACTCTTAAATGTTTACCCAGCTGCAAAACCAGTCTCAGTGCAAGTTGTGTTCAGAATACAGCAAAAAATATTTCACCTGGTTTCTAATATTTACATGAATATTAGTTTGGTCTTGATTGTTTCAGAGAAATGACTGATTTTTTTTTTTTCAAGAGTACTAAGATGGTTTCATTTTAAAATTATAATTCACAGTTCAAACTTTAATATAAGGTGGTTTTTTTGTCAAAAAGCAATGATTCTGATTTTTTCACTACCTTATCAAGTTCCCCATTTGAAAAAATGTTCGAAGTGCCAGCAATTCCACACACTGAACATTAGTGAGATCTGAGAAGTAGCATTTTAGCAACACTAAACATGTCATATATATTTGAGATTTTTGGTTTTCTCCCCATGAGGTCTTCAAACTGAACAGAACTCCTGAATCGTATAATCAGCAGTATGTGATCAGTTATCAGAAAGGACTAGTGACTTTCAGTATTTTTCCCATAATGCTGCTAAATGCTGTGTTCAGAGTTCACTTGCACAATTTTTAGCAGATTAGTTGGGATTTCCTTCTTAAGCATTCAAGTAAAATTCTTAATGCATTTCTCAAACCAGACTGATAGTCAAAAATGCATTAGACTTGATGTCTCCTGATTTCCTCTACTGCCAAGTCTCCCAAATTATTCCTGACAAAAAGGTATTTCAACATTTTTTTGCAGAGGTTACTAAATAAGACAGTACATGTAGCATAACCACATTTTCAGAATTTGTGCTTTAATCAGTAAGCGTCTCGCCAGAACCTGGTAGAACTGCAACAGTATCCTCTGCAATTAACACACTCTGTGCTTCCTTCCCAGGAGAATCAGTTTGTATATCTATATCAGCAGTCTGACTCCTTGGATATGAGTCCAAATCATTTCCAGTTGTCTCACACCACTCCAGGTCTCAGCCATTTTGCTTCATGCACTTGAGTTCCTTCACAGGAAATCAGATCTGAAGTACACATGCTAATATGTTTCCACCAGGGAGAAACTTTGCAGAGTTGCGTATCAGAAATCCTTTTTTAGGTACATAGCATGCATGAACTATTTGAAAGCTACAGATCCCACAGGATCTACTAGTGCAAACCTTTCAGCTGATTTGTGGGCCATACAGGGTAACAAGTGCTGTGAGTAACTTTCCATTTGCCCTGGAGTTCCAAACGTCTACAAACTCTCTGCTTTGACAATCCTGACCTTCCAGCTGCTTGTACCTCTTCAGACCTTTTCTATTTTTAAATCATACTCCTGTTGTACTTTACCTTCTCTGCACCCTATTCCCATACAAGTTTTTTTGTTTTCCTATATATTTCCTTTCTTTGTGTTTCACTTTTTCTTTTTTTACTATTAACCCAGGAGCAAGTCCCAGCCATGACACTAGTACTTACTAGCTACGGGCAGAACCCTAGGGAGATGGAAACCAGGATCACAACTTTGCTGTTCACAGAAATTTGCAGGGACTCCAAATTTTTCTTCTCAGAAAACAGTCTGGTAGACAACTTAGAAAGAGGCAATCTCCTGCCTGCTGTTGGGTACTTCAGGATCAGCAGAACATTTTGAATTCAAGTAAATGATAGCCTTGTTTTGAAGATTCAATATAATCACCATACAGGAACGATGTGACTGTTCCGTGTTTCACTGGCCCAGGATGTAAAACAATACAAACCCACCTAACACGATGCAGACAAGAAATCAAGCTCTTGAAGTAATATATCCCTTCCCGCACAGAGAGTACCTATATTCTCAAGAGATGCGGAGCTGCTCCAAACTGGGCATTGAGAACATGGAGCCTGTTACTGCCCTCCTCTTGCCCATCCTGCTAGGGACCAAACAATGGAAAAAAGATTTGCTAGATGTCAGCAGCGTTACTCATGCACACCAAGCAACAAAAGAGGATGTGGAGGGTTGTTTCAAGATCCAGAACATAACTTGGTCCATAGAGAATGTCCCATCTTAAAACTGAATAAAGTGACATCATTTCACCTTGATGCAAAGTAACAGAAAGCAGTTATTTTTACTTCCTAGGCTGGCTGGCCGCAGGCATTAAAATTGTTAAGACCAGTTTGGCCACGTGATAACCACTTCACCAATACTTTAACTTAAAACTTTAAAACTATTCATGCCCAGTCTTTCCTAAGTTTCATTTTTCTTGCGTTTGACTTTGAAAAACATTCTTTTCACATGTTTTTGTCTAAATTGTACTTTTCTGTTATCTAAAAACAATTAATTTACCTGTATTTAAATAAGCAATATCTAAATATGTAGCCAGCAGGCTTTTTCAAGATTTTATCTGTAAACATTGCACTGCACGTTTTCCAGCTCTCTTATTTCAAAAATTTCCTTTCTTATAACTAGAAAGAGATTACAAAAATAATTTCTGTTTCATGTGAATTGTTTGCTTACAAGCAGGTCTTTTTATTATCTTTTCAAAGTGTTTCAACCACTTTAACACCACAGTATAATTACTCATATACATGTATGGCAAAATTCCTTTAAGAAAATATACTTGAAAGAATTAAGAAAATAAATAAGTTCTTTATTAATCTTACTCACCTTAACTAAAATATATTAAGTATGTATAAAAATAATATTTAAGCCTTTTTTAAATTTACTGTTTTACTTTTTTCTTCCTGCATCCTCCAAGGATTTTAATGACCAATATACATCAGTGATCTCAGAAGAATGTAAGCATCATCAAATGCACATTTAGTGCTCTTTAAGCTTAGACATATCTTCACTTTAAAATCCAAAATATTTGAAGTTCTTATATAATACCTTTGTAAAGAAGTAGTAATGAATGTTTAATTTATTCAGAAAAGGCTGGTGTACACTCTGTCCACAAACCCTGTCTGGTAAAGAGAGAGCAACCCCTGCCTATGACTGGACAACTCCACATGGGAGGCAGCCAGGACCCTTAACAAATGCAACAGCAGCCACCGGATCTTTGTAGTCCAGAAGCTGCTTTGACGAACCTTTTGAAAAGATGATCCACATCTAACATTCAGAAGATTCTTGATGCTTATTGTTTAGTTTTACTTAATTATGTAGTTTTCTGGAAGTTTTTTGTAACTGAAAACAGTTGGAAATAAGGAGTGCATACTGGCAAATAATGCATAATGCAAAAAAATATTTGGAAGAATGCCTAGATCTTGTTAAGCATGTCCCCAAGAACATAAGAACGATCAGAAGTTGAACAGAAGATTTCTCAATCTATGCATTAATTCGTTGTGGCTCAGGGCATTGACTTGGCTTGCATTAGCAGTTACTGAATGTTGTTTGTATGGCCCAATTTATGTTTTAAGTGGAAGATCCTTGCTTAGAAGTATTAATCTAAAACAGTTTTGTACACGTCTATGATGTTAACTTTTTTCTGGTAGTTATTTATATAGGACATTACAAATTTGGAATGGATTAATGATGAAGCAATACACAGGCTTAATCAAATCGTGTCAATATTGCATCTTTATTGGACGCAAAGGGCATCTTTGGGATTTTGATGTCAGATGAAAAGAAGGAAGCTGGAACTGTCAACATAAATCTGTTGTACCTGCCTGAAATTTCTATTTTGAAGCAGAAGGAGTGCTGAAAACAGAAAAAGGGTCAAGTTAGTGAAGGAAATTAAGAAAAAAAAAAAATTAGATGCAAACGGGGATGTCAGAGCAGGGGTAGGGAGAGGGACACCAAGTAACATAACATGCTAAATTCAATTTATTAAGTGGACCACGTGAGGGCTGCTGGGGAAAGCTGCTCATCCATTCACACTCCCTCACACATACATACGTAGCAACACCTGACCCATCAAATGAGCCCTGCCATGGTTCCTGCTCTCTTGAGATGGTAGAGTAGAGCTGAGGAGGGGGATGCAATGTTCCTCTGAGCCCCAGTCAATGGTCTAGTCCAGCAGGTAATGCTCCCACCTCAGGCACTCTGTGTCCACGCCTGGCAGACAGCCCTGTGGCAATGTTCTGATCTCTGCTGGGAGAGAGGCGTTACAGCCAGACCTGTCAATCAGATCCCTCCTTGACAAAATCACAACTCACCATTTCAGGTATTATTCTTCTACCACTTGTTGATCTCTGGCTGCTGTCAGGGCTCATTGCACTCAATTTGTGTTTGGTTTGCAAACTTGAAGCAAGCAAATTATTTCCTAGGACATATCTCTATAGAATCTCTATAAATGGAATGTATTATTTAAGCCTTTTGCTGTTCTAAGTGGGACCTAAAACAACAAGCACAGCTGGTGAAATATGACAAACTAGAAATCAATACTTAGGTCAGAGACTCCAGACATATGAGGGAAAATGGAAAAGCTTCTGAGGCAGCAGGGCACTTTTTTTGGGAACGATACCCATATTTGTCATAAATTTAGTGTGTTATACATTGATATTTTTAAAGTCAGTTTATGCTGTTCTCAAACTGAAGCATTAAGTAAACAAAGTTTGAAAAGTCATGTTGTATCTACTGTTACCTGAAAGTAGGAAGAGTTTTTGAAGAGAATATATATCACTGAGGCTGGAGGGTAATCAATTTAAAACCAACACATTTTCTCTTTAGGCCAGTAAGCCACATGGCAATCAACAACAGTGACAACAACAAAAAAAGTACTTGCAATTTATTTGTTACCTAAATAATCTAAGGAGTTTAGAAATAAAATTACTTCTATGAAAACAGTATTTCAATAATTAAGTTCAGTTTCATGCTAAAATTTTTATTATTATGTAGTGACTTAGGCTTCCTATTTGTAAAGGGAGCTTACAGCAGGATTTCAGTTTGGAAGAAACCCAAGGTTAACAGTCTTTTTTTATATCACACCTATCTACTCCCAGTTTAAATTTATGCTGATCTTTCTGAACTGAGCACATACTGGATTCACTTTAGCAGAATAACAATATGGAACTCTAGTCTCTGACAACTAACATAGTAAAAGGAAATAACAGCAGGAGGAATGCAGAAGAACCTCCAATTAGTTTAAAATTGCATGTGTGTGGTTTTCTGCTGGAAGTAAGAAATATCTAAGGTATTTATGATTAAAACACCATTAGGTGGTAATATAGATTGCTGACATAGGTCCTGAAATTATTTTCAATTGTCCATTACAAAATCACTTCTGAAAGCTTTCCATTTACTTTGATTCCAGACCTCTTACTGCAAATTGTTCGCACCAGGTACATGTTTATATTACATTTTAAGTGATGATTTGAAAAGTGTCATCAGTGTTTTCCATGTGAGGAACGTCTGTAACAACATGACCATAGGAACATTTGCTGTAGCTTAAATAGTGTACAGGTTTTGAAGGGAAATTATATTACAAAAAGAGTGGAATTTCAGCATTTCTAAAGAAATCTAATTTTCACATATGTTTCAAAATATTTAAAAATACTTCATCGGGAAGCTTCAAAGAGAATATTTAGTACCTTCAGAGTAAATATTATCGTAAGTACCATTAGACACTAAAATTCAATAGCATCTCCTCAATACTTCAGAAGACTGAAATTATATTTTAAATGAACAATAGAAGTGTATTTAAACCTGATAAAATTCTTCAAAGAACATGAAACTTAAATAAACTGAAGTCTGTGTATTCAAAGAAATGAAGATTTTATATAATTTTATTCACTCTGTTGCATTTAAGCATATTTTTCATTCTTTTCCCATTTGTAAAAGCATATCTAACTTTTGAACATATTTCTGATAAATGGGGCTTTTATGAAAATTTTATATGTATCATTAAAGATTTAAACAAAAATAATTTTAACAGACTATTCAGATGTATTGTTTCATAGAATCATAGAATTACAGAATGGTTTAGGTTGTAATGGACCTTCAAGATCATCTAGTTTGAACCCCCCTGCCATGACTCCCACTAGATCTGATTGTTCAAAGCCCCATCCAGCCTAGTCTTGAACACTTCTAAGGATGGGACATCCACAACTTCTCTGGGCAGCCTGCTCCAGTGTCTCACCACCCTCAGAGAGAAAAATTTCTTTCTGAGATCTAATCTAAATCTCCCCTCTTCCAGTTTGAACGCTTTGCCCCTTATCCTATTGCTACCTGCCCTTGTAAAAAGTCCCTCCCCAAATTTCTTGTAGGCCCCTTTCAGATACTGGAATGCTGCTATAAGGTCTCCCAGGAGCCTTCTCTTCTCCATGCTGAACAACCCCAACTCTAGCAGCCTGTCTTCATAGCAGAGGTGTTCCAGCCCTCTGATCATCTTCATGGCCCTCCTCTGGACTCGTTCCCAACAGGTCCAAGTCCTTTTCGTGGTGAGGACTCCAAATATGGACACAGTACTCCAGGTGGGGTCTCGTGAGAGCAGAGTAGAGGAGCAGAATCACCTCTCTCAACCTGTTGGACACTTCTTTTGATGCAGCTGAGTCTCTTGGGTGACGTTTGTTGGCCTTCTGGGCTGCAAGTGCACATTGATGGCTCTTGTTGAACTTCACATCCACCAACACCCCCAAGTCCTTCTCCTCAAGGCTGTTGTCAATCCATTCTCTGCCCAGCCTGTATTTATGCATGGGATTGCCACAACCCAGGTGCAGGACCTTGCACATGACCTGGTTGAATTTTATGAGGTTTTTATGCGCCCACCTCTGAAGCTTGTTCAGGTCCCTTTGGATGGCATCCCTTCCCTCCAGCATGTCAACCACACCACACAGCTTGGGGTCATCAGCAAACTTGCTGAGGGTGCCCTCAATCCTACTGTCCATGTTGCCAACAAAGATGTTGCCAACAGCACTGGTCCCAGCACCAATCCCCGAGGAATGTCACTTGTCACTGGTTTCAACTTGGACATCAAGCTGTTGTCTGCAACTCTTTGAGTCTGGCCATCCAAACAGTTACTTATCCACTGAGTGGTCCATCCAGCAAATCTATGTGTCTCCAATTTAGAGATCAGGATGTCAAGCAGAACAGTGTCAAACGCTTTGCGTAAATCCAGATAGATTATGTCTGTTGCTCTCCTCTTATGCATCAATACTATAACACTGTCATAGAAGGTCACCAAATTTGTCAGGCATGACTTGCCCTCGGTGAAACCAAGTTGGATGTCGCTGATCACCTCCTTATTTTCCATGCACCTTAGCAGAGTTTCCTGGGATCCTTCTACTCCTGGAAGGTCTGCTTCATGATCTTGCTGGGCAAAGAGGTGAGACTGACCATCCTGTAGTTCCTCTCGAGTCTTCCTTTTTTCTCTTTTTGAAAATGGGTGTTACATTTCCCCCTTTCCAGTCAGCAGGAGCTTCACCAGACTGCCATGACTTCTCAAATATAATGGAAAATGGCTTAGCAACTTCAACTGCCAGTTCCCTCAGGACCTGCGGATGGATTTCATCAGGTCCCATAGACTTGTGTAGCTTTAGTTTTCTTTGATGGTCTTGTACCTGATCCTCACCTATAGTGAGCAGTTCTTCATTCTTACAGGCCCTGTCTTTGCCTTCTGCAACTTGGGTGTGATTAGAGCCCTTGCCAGAGAAGACTGAGGCAAAAAAGTCATTGACTGCCTCAGCCTTCTCTATTTCGGATGACAAGGTCTCCTGTTTCCTTCCAAAGAGGGTCCACATCTTCCCTAGTCTTCCTTTTATCACTTTTATCACTGACCTACCTGTCAGAGCTTTTCTTTTTGCCCTTGACATCCCTGACTATATTTAACTCTATCTGGGCTTTAGCTTGCCTAACCTGGTCCCTGACTGCTCGGACAGTTTCTCTGTATTCCTTCCAGGCTACGTGACCTTGCTTCCACCCTCTGTAGGCCTCCTTTTTGCTTTTAAGTGTGTCCGGGAGCTCCTTGTTCATTCGTGCAGGCCTTCTGGCAATTTTGCCTGACTTCTTTGTTGGGATACTTTGCTCCTGGTCTTGGAGGAGGTGATCCTTGAATACTAACCAGCTTCCTTAGGCCCCTCTCCCCCACAGTGCTCTATCATGATTGAAATGACTTTGCAAAATTTATGCTGTTCTCCCTTTTTTTTAAAAAAAAATTGGTTCTTAAGACATAATTTGGAGTTCCTTTCATTGTTTTACACTCAGTATTAAGTATTGTATTAATACTGTATTAAGAACATTTTTTTCATACATTTGCATGATACTCATCTACACATGAAGTAGACCATCGTCCAAAAATCTTCCATTTGAAGTGTGTTTAGGCTTGCCATAGCAGTCATAAGCAAGAGCTTACATAGCAGTAAGTTCTTACATTTTTCAGCATGATACTGATTGACAGTGTTTGTTAGCTGTGTCCTTGCCTTTCAGCCTTGATAATATCATATTGTGCTAGTGGAATTTTTTTTTCCTTTGAAAAAGAGATTCTCTGAAATGCAAACTCTGCTTATTTCTGTATCTCATTGTTACAGTTCTTGATACACCTTTAGCTCTTTCTTTCACTGCATGTGTTAATTTCATTCATTTTCCAGGTCTATATTTGTTAAATCAAACCTTTTAGGGAACCATTTCAGCTACTTCACTGCTGTTTTTGTTGACACATGAAAAACTACTGATAGAAATACAACCGCCAGCTTAACACTGTACATGGCTATATTCTTAATCATAAACATCTTTGAAGAAGATGGTGTCAAGCATTAAACCATAACATTATAAACTGCCATCTCTTCCATCTGTGTAGCAAAGCTTTTTTTCATACAGTCAATTCCAAATTCTCCTACTGAAGACCCATATTTGCTTTCATGAGCATGACAGATACAAGGGAAATTAGCTTTTATTTTCAAACAGTAACCTGCTCTTTTCCTCCTGCCATCATTCCTAACATGATTTCCAGCACTGATTATCAAAACAATGCATCTATATATAGATAATCAAGCATAAGATTGATATTATCTCAACCTCTATACTTTTTTTGTGTGTACATAAATGCAAATTCTGAGATAGTGACTGTCTTTGAAAAGATTTTCAATATCAATTAATTATCTTTCTAACTTTTTGCTAAAGATTAAAAGGGTGTTTGTTTTTCTTAAACACTTGCTTTCATTTTTATACCAATTAGATGTCAGGGCGCTGAGAGCACTAATGTCCATTAATTGCCCTGACCAGCCTCACCTGGTACCCTCATCCACTTCCTCTGTCCGCCGTGCTAGTGGCTCCATTTAAGTTCAGACCTGCATTTAACCCTGCTGTAGATAAATTTTTCTGCTGGGTTTGTTTGCGTGTGGGTTATTGCTTTGTCTGATAAACACTGCAAAAAACACTGAATGTACCTTTGTTTGGGGTGGGGTGTTGGTTTGGGTTTGGTTTGTTTTTGTTTTTTTTTTTTGGGGGGGGGAATATTGTTTTTGTAATTGATGATATCAAAGGTTTTTGGAGGAAAGAAAGAATTTTATCTTTTTTGATTAATCTTTTATCTTAATAACTTTTAATGTTTTTATTTTGCTCTGGTTCTAGTGTATTGTCCTGAAGCCTTTAGGTTTAAAGTTGCTAGATAGAAGTACCTTTCTCTGGTGATTGTCTCTGAAAGCATTCCTAAGTTAAAATAAATTAACAAAACATCACAGCAACTCTGCTTTTCTTATTTTCTAAAATGTCACTAGCTTTTGTTTAAAAAATAATAATTATTGCCTAATCTCTCTTCTAAAATTCTACAGGAGTTTATAGTTGGCTTCATTAGCTGTAGTTAAGTGATGCAGTTGGGAGAAATAAAATAACTTATACGGCTTTTGAAGAGTAGGCTACTTTGACAGCAACAGATAGTGAATGTTCTTTGTGAGTCCTGAATTGACCTAAAATAGTTTTAACTGTAAAGGATTCCTCTTAAAAAGTGAGCATACTGGAACCCTCAGTGGGATGCATAAGGCAACATGTGGGTAATAACAAATCAGGCTTTCTATTGGAATAGCACCAATAAGCTATTCTGGGTAGTGCAACACAAGGGAAAATAAACAACCATGTTCTTACCTGTGCTCCACCTACCTTTGTCTTCAAAGCCTCCTTCTTTTTAAGGAGCCCCCTGTGGTCATCAGGGGGTGGATTTTCCTGTTCAGTTGTTCTGGCTAATAGATCATAACATTGTGATTTACATGTGACTAATGAGCCCTTTTATTGGGTGTTTGTCCTCCTACAATTTGTAAACTGTATTTAAATACTGATAGGTAACAGTATGCTTTAAACTAAGGTATTTAAATACAATATTGAATGTGCAGTATTCCACTACTAGGTCATGTTGTTTCTTTTCTTAAATGTCTACATATTTTGGTTATAGTGCATGAGTTCAGATAGTATATATCCAGTCACCAGTTTTCACCTCCAAATAATTATTGGTCATAAAAATGGCCAAATACTTGTAATGAAGACATGTTTATTCTACTCAGATGTTTGTACAAGGTATCAATAAGGTACAATATATCTGTTTCGGTGCTGAGTGTTTGATGCAGGAGTACTTGTATACAGAAAGGGGAGCAGAAGAACTGAGGTAAGGAGGAGTGTCACTGGCTGGTTCATGAGCCTGACATAGGCAACCTGGTCCCTGTGGCCAGCCCTGGCTCCTCATCAACAGGAGGGACTTTTCCTGTTGCGTGCTCAAGGCAATTGCAGATGATTGCAACATCCTTACTGCCATTGATGGCAGGCACTCTGCAGCACTGCGAGGAGCCCGTGTCCTGTAATTCCCAGTCAGGCTGGGACTGACAAGAATCCTCCTTGCATTTGGTGTAGAGCCTAATGAGATCAGTCACATCTCTCCCTTGATGATCCTGCTTACGTCCTGCCAAGTTGTCTCATTAAGCTGTACGTTGGCAACTTCTCCTTTCTCCCAGAAATCTACCTTAGCTATCTGAGCTGCTATGCCACAGTTGAATGTGTTATCTTGAAGAATGGCAGATAGCCATCATACTACGTTTCTAGGCTAAACGGAAGATCCTGGTTGCTTATTGTAACCTGCACTACAAGTGCTGGAGCAAAGGAAAGGAGATGGCAAGATGGGACTGTTACAAGTGGGATTGCACTCATGCACACTTGTATGGCCCAATGCAGTTTCTTCACAAGTCTAAATTCTATATTGTTAACCCTCATGAGCAGTGCCACTAAAAGCTTGATAGGGACTAGTCTACTACTCAGTTTCGAAGACTAGTAAGAAAATTCCAATGTATTACTGGGCCTGACCAAAGGCCCAGAATAACACAAACTGTGAGTGATCAGTGTTTGAACTGTGACGTTAATGTTGTGAACAGATGTCCACACTTTAATTCATGCACTACATGTAATACTGTACACTCTAATACTTTTTGTTAGGTATCTATGTTGAAAATAGGCTTGTATTGCTTTCTGGTGTTGATAATGCATGGTATTTGCAGTTGCTAATTTCTCTTGATATGAAAATGTTGGGACAGTACAGGTATGTTCTTCTGTCAGTCTTACAATATGAAATCTATTCGTGAAATACACCCTGTTTGCCTCTTTTCCAGATATGCCAATAGTCTGTTTGATTTAAAGCAAAACATGAAATATCCTCTTTGGAATGTACTCAGGCATATAAGATAGGCTTAGTGTAGGAAGTGAAATGTTTTGTAATATGTTTGGCATAGCTGTGTAAAAGGCAAAATAACACTATGCAGTCTGTAATAGATCCCTTAATGATGTTATGTTGCCATCTTTCATTGAATCCATTGAAGATGACAAATATGATTGTTCTCCCTGTAGGATTTCATATATTTCCATGTTAGTGTTTCTTTTGAATCCTTGAGGTATTTATGACCACTATCTCAACAGTCTAAGCCCTTAACTTTATCTTTTATACCCTATGTGACTCTGTTTTATACTTGTCACAGCTTCCCAATCTGAGCTGAGATCAGACAGCTGGGCTATGATGCAGATGGATTTTGAATCCCTAAGGCAGACAACTGAGCCTTGGGAATGAATAATATTAGGAAAAATAAGTTATTCTAGATAAGGTGGAAGCCAGAGCTCATGATGACTCTGGAGTTTACCATTTTTTTTTCTCTGGAAAGATGAGGTATGTCTCCAAACGTCTACCTGTGGCAGACAGACCCCTTAAGCAAGTAGAAATGGTCATTGTTTTCCTTAGCTGGAGAGGTCATATGTGTTAGTTCAGAGCTATTTCCTTCAGTTTTTTTCTCAGTAGGCACCTGTTGTACCCAATATGACAATGTTGGACAATTTTGTGTGATTCAGGGAAAGAAGAATTTAAATGCAGCCTGCGTTAGACTCAACTGTTTGGGCAGATGGAGAACTGTCTCAAGAGTCTTTTTAGTTGTGCCTGGCGGTGACACAAGTGTTTCTTTTTAGAGGAAAGTTTGAAGGCAATGTGATGTGAATAAAAATATGAGGGGAAGAAACATTGTGTCATTCTGCTCACAAGGTGTCATTAGTGACTTTGGATACTAAAAAACAGGAAATAGGCCATGACCCTTTGGTTTGCTTTGTTGGTATTACAATCAATCAACTGCTGACCTTATCTAAACTCAAGGCAGCTATTCAACATAAAACCAGTTTATATGACAGTGTTCAGCATGACCATTGTTTTCACTAACCAGAGGAGCAAAGGATGTACTGGCTGTTGAAGTTTGATAACTCAGCTCCATGGAATCCTTTAATAACTTTCGGGACGTGAGTTATATCAAACATCGGTGTGAGCAAAGTTTATATTGATTTTTCCATTCACAATCACCTGGTTGTCAACTATCTCACCATAGAACCCAGACTGTCTACTTCCATTTGTAACTGTTGTGTTCCATAGGCACATCCACAGATTGCACCAAATGTCAAGAATTTCATGCTATTGTATATAATTGTAGTATTGCTTTGGAAAAGCTTAAACAGTTTGTTTCTAGTAACATAAGTGTTTTGGTATGTTGTCAAAATCAAATTAAAGTGTTGAAGCTAGTGACCTGCACGATATGCTCACAGTCTGGAGGAAACTAACCACCTTAGTCCATTTTGAGGGGGGAGGAATGGTCAACAATAACCTATTTTCTCCCTTGCTAAAGTGTATGTTTCTGCCTTTTATTTAAAAGTTTTTGTTCCATTGAGCAATTTGAACTAAACTATATTTCTTTCCATGCTACACACATAACAGCAAGTAACAAAAGAAAACAGCAGATACTTATCTTTAGTATTAAAGTTCACTGACATGGTATCTTTTGTTGTGACCCAATGTATTAATGTTTTATATCAGACTCCGTAGAAATTACTTTCATTATTGAACTGTGACACTTTGTCTTCTTGAAGTAATCTTGACTCTGTCTGACTCTGATGAATGAAGAACCCTTTCATGCAGGAACCTTGACGTTTTTCTGGTAGCACAAAGTATTTGGAAATACGGCAGTAAGCCAGTGGCTGAATTGGGCAACTCCACAATTAATTTATTTTGCCTTTGAAGCACTGTCCCAGACTTAGCTGTCCCTGATTTTAATGAGCCTGTTGTGTGTGTATGTGAGAGAGAAACCTGCACATCACAGAGCATCGTAGAGAAGGTTGCATGCAGCAACATCAAACGATCAAAAAAAGCTTACCTGCAGAACTCTTCAACCAGTTTTGTTTAAAGGAAGAAAACTGAGATAGTGGCAATGAAGTACACAAAGACCAAAACAATTTTTAGTCCTTTAATTTTTGTATTGGTTTGCTTAAATACAATAGGCTGAAAAAACCTCACTAACTGACTTTTATTATACAATGGTATGAATGTCAGACTGTAATTAAAAGCCTTTTAATTTTTATATGGCATGTTAGTATGGTAGATGGTTTTAAGTTTGAGAATAAGAAATAATGCCATTTTTTTGTTCAATCCCAATGAAAGTTGGTTGAAACGATGTTGCAGTCATCCAGTGGCAGTGACCAAGTACTGCTTTTAACATTCATGAGGGAAAGAGCTGGGCTCCCACATAAGTAGAGTCAGCAGAGAAAGAGTGCAGTATGTATGCTAGCATTTGAAAACAGATTCTGTGAGAGAGATTTTAATCCAAAGGTCTGGAAAATGAATGTTTTGCGAATACTACTTCACAAAACATGATGACTTAATGTCCTCGAGTTTTATGTGTAGTGGACCTTAGTATCACTGAAAATTATCTGTAGTAAATGGTTAATTGATCCTGAACAAATATAATTGTAGGTGAAAACCTTGTAATCTTCCTATCAACAAAGTAGATTTTCTGCTTGGTGCAGACCGTCTGGACATTGGTACTTGGCAGATGAAGCAATGAAAAGCAGGATGGTAAGAATAGGTGTCCCAGTTTAGATAAAAAGTGTGTGTAATCCAGTGTATCGTCTTCAGTAGTGATCATAGACAGACACCTCAGGAAGAAGAACAGGACAAGCAGATATGATATTTCCAAGGAAATAATTTATTAGTCTGCACCTATTTTCACCTCATGGAGTTCCTGAGTCTGATGTGGTTTGTTAATGTAATAACCTGCTTTGAATTTCTCTGCAGAGTACGTGCCCAGTCTCACTCTGAAGGCATGTGACTTTCTAGCCCCAGTGTCCTTCTGATGAGGATTTCCAAACATGTCTTGGCAGCTGTGCAAAGAATTACTTCCATTTCTTTTAAGACTAGTTCTTTCTGCCTTGATCCCTCATTCTGCTACCAGAAGAGAGAGTGAACAGTGATAGAGATGTGGACTTCCTGTTCACTCTTCCTACCACTCATCTTTCATCTACCATCTGGATCACTTCTTTCCAAGCTTGGAGAGGCATAGCCTACTCAAGGCACTTGGAGCTGTGAGGTCAAAGTATTTCAGCCTTCCCTACCCACAGCTACCACTAGGAGCTGTGGCACTGGCAGGACATCTATGTCTGAGGAAATGTCTGCACCACATTCAGAGCTACACACAGGATACACATCCAGCAGTTTCCTGTATGAAATAACTGGCTATGTCTAAAACAAAATAAATATGAACCTCTGCAATACGGAAGCATTAAAATAAATCAAAATACCCACTACCTAAAATCCTCATTCTTTCTTCCTCTGTTTTGTGAGGTTTTGAGTACAAATTTTTTCATACCTTTTCCTTCTCCTGTTTATAATGATATTGCAAGAAATCTACTTAATTCTTCAGTCCTTCTCCATTCAAGACTCCAGCAGCTGTTCCCCTTTGTTTGCCTTTCAGCTTTATACTCCGATTTAGTCGTTTGTCTGCTGGGCTGGTATTGGTAAGTTCAACTTCTGTCATCCCACATAATGATAACCTCTTATTGTTTCTTTTCTAGCTGGTATTAAATAGAGAACCTCCTACTCATCTGGTGCCCAGTGAAGGGTGGATGAGTTTGCAACCACACCATTTGCACCTGTTGTGTCTGTGCTGCTGCTGTCCAGATTATGGTGTGGTACAATCTTTTATGCTGCTCCAATCATTGTATTGCTCTTTGGTAACCAACTACTAGAGTACTCACTGATATGTAATTAAACTGGGCATGCTCACTTTTCACTTGATTACAGTCCAGTTGATTATTAACGATCTATGGAGAAGAACACTAACTATAACAACGAGTTCTTCAGGGGGAATTAACAATCCCAGTCTCCCAGGTACAAACCTCTCCAACCAAGGAAGAACAATGTTTTTGTTCCAGGCCATGTCTATCTTTGCTGCTCCTATACTCTCATCAGCCTGATCCTTCTTGTGAGCTAGGGATGTCATAAACATGATTAGCATGAGGGTGGCCTATCAGATTACTTCTGTTCTTAGTACAAGTCAAACTCCTCCTCAAGGTATGTGCTAGAAGTACTTTACCTCTACAGATAACTGTATTTTAGGACATAATTTAAGAGGGAGGGATGCAGTCTGATAGAACTTGCACTACACTGCTTTTAGTACATCTCTGTCACTTGCCATGTTTGGATTGTATGACCTGGTGTGGATGTTACTGAGGACTGAAACAACAGTTATACATCACTGTTGGCAGTGGGAAACTGTGCTAGTGTGAACCTGAACAGTAACAAAACTTGCCTATTATGTAAGAGTAATTTCCATCTGTTCTATGATTTGAAATACTCTTTAAAGACACTGCAGCTTCCTCATTTCATCCAATACATAACATTTCCCAATATCTGCTTAGGGAAAAAAATAGGAGGGTTTATAGTGATGGCAGCTTTCTTAGGCACAAGATATTCTCAGTAATTTCTGGAGGACTGGAGTTGAATCCAGGAAAGAGTTTTTCTTGATAGACATTCCCCAAATCACTAGAATGAAGAAGGGAATGGTATATTGGTTTTTTCATGGCATAGTTGTCTGGAATAAAACAAGTTTTTCCTGTTGAAGAAAGCCAAGGATTTTGGAACTTGCATTAAATCTATTTCCACTGGAAATTGTTGTTATGCACACAACAAGCAATCCTGTGGAGCTGGAAGAAAACCCAATGTTTTTCCATTAACAAGAGGGTTGAAACACTTTCTATATAACCTCATGTATAGTGAGTCTTCTGGAGAGTGCAGTCATAATTTTAATTAATTAAGAACTAGGTTACTCAATCCTTAAGATAAATTCTAGTGATTCTGTAACACTTTGAAAATTCAGTCATTTTTCAAGAATTGGGTGAGGTTGAATTATATCCATCATTAATTAAATAAACACCACCATCTTCTTTTTAGTTCAGGATCCAAATTCTCCGATTTTTTAATAACTTTATAGTTAACCTAACATAGAATGCCTTGATTGCGAACAGTTTCTAATTGAGAGAATTATTATCCCAGATCATATTCAGAAGACTCAATGCTCTATGCTTTTGTTCCCTGCTGTTTTCAATTTTCTCTATATTCCATTCTCAGCTGGCTAGTTTACTGCCTAATATTATTATTCCAGGTATGTTCTCTGCCTCCTTGAAATTATTTGAAAACCTTAAAACCCAAACTCAGTTTAGAATAAGATAGTCTGAAAACTGGCTGTTCATGAAAACATCTGACCCTCCTGCCGTGGGGATGGTGGCATTTGTCAGAGGCACCAGGGGAAGCCAGGGGCTGGTTACTGATTCACCTGTCTGTTTTTAATTTAATAAAAGTCTGCAAGAGACTAAATTCAAATCATTGTTGCAACATGGTGTCTGCTCCAAACAGAAGGATTCTGTCATTCGTGTAGCCAAGCGATCCTGGGAGCATGTGAATTGATAAGAGAGCATGCTGGGAGTACAAGACATGCTTTTATACCTGTCTTAAGGAGGTCAGGTAGATCGCAAGACCTGGTTATGCCTCTGTAAAGAAAGACACAAAGAAAATGCAGGAGTATGGGCTTTAGTCAATGAAATGAGAATCCAAAAAAGGAAGCAGTGGCAAGAAAAGAAATGAAGAATAGAAGTTTGTGGAGACCCTGACAAGGAGTCTGTTATCTTAGGGAAACCTGTTATTTCCTTACATTGTCTTTAGTCTAGAAAGGAGGTCTTTTAAGGTCCTGGAGAGGTAAAACTGAGGAAAAAAGGTATTTCAATCAGTTTTCTACTGATACTTAGTGTTTATTCTACCTTGGGTTAGCTAGGCTTTCTTGTTTGCCTTCTGTCTGAGTGAAAAGAAGAGTATACCTCTTCCAAAAAAATTCAGTGTTCTTCCCATTCTGAAAATGGCTTCCGTTTTCATGTGTATTTTGCTGTACCTGTAGAAACGTAGGGCTAAACAATCGGACTGAATGGCTTATTTTAAATAGGGAGATATTTAGTTAACAAATTGTGAAAGAGCAAAACTTTTCATCTGTCTAACACTGCTAACTGTTGCGCAATCATGTATAGGAGCATTTTGGAAGAGTCTTTTGCATGTTCTTGGCTTATCTCCTAAGGAAAGTTGCCACGCTATATTAAGATTAGTTGTACTTGTTGCCTGATGCAATGCACCATAAGGCATGGGCTTTAAAATAGTACCAAAATATATGTGGTTGCAGCAGCATGGAAAGCTGTGTATTAATCTACTCTGCCCTTTGGCCAGAGTTTTCTACTGCAAAAAATTCTTATGAATAATGACAAATAAGCGTCTAATTTCTCTTATGGAGAAGGCACTCTGAGTAGAGCAGCTTTTGTGTAATAGTGCACTGGAAAGCATTTGTTTTATAAATAAAATCCAAATGAATGCATACACATTCATCAGCTGAGATATGTAAAACATGGTCTGGCAATGCTTCAGAACACACACAGGACTGGAAAATAATTAGCTCTTTTTTCACAGTAGGACTGACTGTGGAAACAAGGGCTGTATTGTTCAGAACTTTTGTAGTTATGTAACCAGTTTTACTGGTGAAGATCCTTACAGGTGCAGGAATCTCCAGGAACAGAAATGTCTAATCATCCGGGATAACTTTTCACTTTCCAATGGGTCTTGTGGAATACATGAGATATGGCAAAGATGGACTAACATTTTCTCCTGATACAAAACTGTAATTGTAGATCAAAACATCTTAATGAATACCTATACACACCTTGAAATGAAGCAAAAAGTCTGGAAATTATGTGAGCCATGCAAAACTTAGTTGCTTGCAAATTAACAAGCACTTAGCATGAAGCAAAAGAATTACTTGTTTAGTGGTTTCTGTTTAATAGAACTGTCAAAGAACTTAGAGCCACTGTTTAATTTTTTACCCTAATTATAATGAGGTTTAACCTAATTCCAGGCATTTAATTTGAAGTTTGTGTCCACTTTACTTAGGACACATTGTTGAAAAATTAAATAAAATTTACATAATTTCTATTAATATAGTTTCAACAGACAGTTACTGTATGATGAACTTCCCAGTGAAAAATTCTTAATTTAAGAGTATTTTTCTTCCAATGTGTTCTTCTCTATTCAGTAATTCTTATAATTTGTTTTCACAGAAGTTGCTTCATGGGGATAATTTTGCCTTAAAAAGACTTGGCAAACTTTTTCTAGAATATACTGCCTTCAAAAGACTGCTTAAAAATACACTATGAAGAAATTAAAGTTAAAGAAACATATGGAAAACTTTCTGGTTTTTGCTAATGGCTCTTCTGTAAGTATTTCTTGCAACTGGAATTTTCCCCATGTGGTGTCTGTATAGTTAAAGTTAGGGACAATGTAAAAGATCTCTACTTCTTACCCTTGCTCAGTACAACTATAATGGTATCTTTGCTTTTGTTTTACACCATAAACACAGAAGACATGAAGAAAAATTTTGTTTATAAATTGTTTATAAATTTAAACACTTAGGCATTGTTTCTCTTCTTTTTGTGGAGGGGAAATAAGGATTAAAATTAGAGAAACTATTGCAATATGGTGCTTGAGTGCTGTTGCAAAAAACCTGGAGGTTAGTTATTTTCCTTTTTTTTTTTTTAAGCTTTAATTGCTACAGATTTCTCATCTTAAAAATCAGGAAGGAATGAAATAGCTGGAGATGTTTTTACAAGATCAATTTTTTGTGGAATGTTGTATTGATAGGAGGGCAAGTTTGTCTTACCTAGTCCTGATGTCAGAGTCATCTTATGTAAGATGACTTACATCCTGATGTAAGATGTCATCTTAATTCACTCAGGTAGATGGGTAGACATGTATAATCTGTTTAACCATGTGGCAATAGCTGATTCTAGCCAATTCCTCCTCTGAAAGAAGGTTGCAGAGAGGTGGGTATTGGTCTCTTCTCCCAAGTAATAAGCAACAGGACAAGAGGAGATGGTCTCAAGTTGAGCCAGGCAAGGTTTAAATAGGATATTAGGAAAACTTTCTTCACCAAAGGGTTATTAAGTGTTGGAACAGGCTGCCCAGGGAAGTGGTGGGATCGCCATCCCTGGAGGTATTTAAAAGACATGTAGACGTGGTGCTGAGGGACATGGTTTAGTGGTGGTTTTGGCAGTCTTAGATTGATGGTTGGACCTGATGATCTTAAAGGTCTTTTCTGAACTAGGTGATTCTATGATTTTATGATTCAATTGGAAGTGAACTTAAAAATTATCTTTAAACTACCCAATCACACTGTTGGTCAGAGGCTGGTCTTATAAATCTGAAATAATACCCAGATTTTTGAGTACCATACGTATCAGACAATATTTTCTTGTGAGTAAATTTCTGTTGAGAGCACTGCATTCCATTTGGACAGGTCATTACACTGCCAGATCTGTATTTTCTTCAGTAACTCTATTTCTTTTCCTGAATTTGAACAGTTATTCCACTTGGGAAAATATGCCTTTGGAACAATGCTAGACTAAAAAATGTTACTTGAAGGCAGCTTATGACCACCTGCTGTCAGGCAGCATTACACTAACTACAGCTTCTCATTTCCTGTCATGATCACTTGCATCTGTTTTCTTCCTATTTTGGAAACTGAGATTGCTCTGCATGATGAAATATATTGTAATCTGGTCAGCTCTGCCCCACACGGTCCTGTTTGTTAAAAGAAACTGACAACAAAATGGAGAAGTCTAAAAGCTCATTTTTAAATTTCTTACTTAGGCTTTCCTTTCGTGCTTTTCCAGCTCACATTCAGTCTCACTTTTTAATGTTGAGGAGCACTCAGGTGCATTTTCACAGTCTTTGGCACATATCACTCCTTGACTGAGATGAAGATGGGGAATATATTCTAACCTGAGAACCACTTGGTGCTGCTCTCAATTCCCAGGAGTAAACATCTTTTGTTTTAATGAGTGTCTGTGTGAATTGGAGCAGAACACTGGCTTAGAGGAGCTGAGTTTCCTCCTATGCCAGAGGTAGGGAAGGTTTTTTGCTAAATCAGTGTAGGCTGGCCTTGAATAATAGCCTCTCTTATGAACAATAAAATAAATGAAGCTCTTCAATAAAGCTCTATTTCCACAAGCTGCTGTCTCTCTAAGAAGGCTCATGCTATCCTTTTATCTGTGTTATGGAAATGACACATTGGTGCCCAAGGGAGATTCTCTGTTAAAAGATCTTGCAAAAGCTCTTTTGTTGTTTGAAGCAATGCTGAAAAAATATACCTTCAATTCAGAACACTGCCTTCAAATCTCTCCAAGACTGAAATATATGCACGTTCTCAGAAGAACATGCTCATTTTAAGCATCTAATTTAGCTAATATCAGTAGAAAAGCAGTAATATGAAAGACAAGACAGACAACAAGAGGCAATTCTATTACTGGTACTAACAGAAGAAAAAGAGAATTACTAGCAGGATTACAAATAATGGCAATTTGGCCACTCTTGTCAACAGTGGTCAAATTCTCTGTGGGCCAGCACTTGCTAGTTTGCTAAAACTTGCTAGAAATCAAGTAAATATTTTATGTCTTAGAGAGTGATTCAAAAAGGGTCTTCAAAACATTGATCTGTTATATCATTGACATTCATTTCATTGAAATATTAATTTCTTTATCCTCACTGTTTACTGTAGTATTTCTATGGTATTTGTTTTATTATAGTAGCATAGAAACTTTTGGTCTTCCTAAAGACATAAAAACCAATTCTGCTAGACTTCTTTATGGGATTAGATCCTCTATTTGTAGACAGTAGCAAAATGACTAGCAGTTGCTAGAGCATTGACTGGCATGATAGACTGACTGTTGAATGCTCTACTTGCTATCTTTGCTTAACTCTATTTGGATTTTTGTAGTACCTAGAAGCCTATTACAATAGCAGCAGCTGTGGAACCATCAGAATAAAGAAAATATTTCTGTCTTGTACAGTCTCTAGCTACAAAAACATTATGGTTTGAATGTGAAAAACATACACTGTATTGCCATACATTAAATGAGTGCTAATATAGTACAATAAGACCTGTTTTCATCAGGAGGTTGAATGAGATGAACGTCAGTGATTCGCCCAAAATCATTCTATGATTTTGAAAAAAATATGCTCCCTTGTGGCTTCAGTAAGGGCGTATTCTTAATAAAGACAGATATTAATGGCTCCATTCTGTTGCCTAAAAATTGTTATATCTAAATTGCAACCAATGCTCAAGGGCACAGTGGCAGATCAAATACAACCAATAAATATATTTCCCTTTAATATTAAAATCATCTTACATATTTAGCATTGGTGGTATGGGATGCCACACTGAACAGTTCTGCACTCCTATGTCTGAAGTAATGTGCCAGAGCAACTAGATTGTTTTCTCAGTGTGTATGAACTTAAATACACAGTTGGAAGACAACTTTGCCATTGCTATCTGTTACGGCAGTTTTCATGGGTTTGGGTTTGGTTTTTGCAGTTCTATATGTAGCATAATTACGTAATCTCTGCAAAATTCCTGGGAAATGTTAAAATTAAATGTTCTCTCTTTTCTTATCTTTCAAGACACGTGGTTTCTTTCTCAACTTTCCTCAGGATATATCTTTCTAATAATGTAACCAACAGCTTCACCAGCACAGCTGTGTCATGAATACATCCTTGTTATGCCCTAAAACCAGTTTCGTTGCAGGTTGCACTCTAGACTGACTAATCAAAGTGGCCACACACTCTAAACATTGATTTATACAAAGGACACAGACTAGCCCAGAATCAAGCTTATTATCTGGTCTTGTGGACAGGGTTTTCTTTCAGTACTCAGCAGTTATTAATTGTGTGTCCAGTCTTCCGTGTGTTCTTCACCTCCTTGTGGACAGAGATGTCTTCATTGAAGCTAGCTCCCACTTTCTGGGTCAAAGACAGTTCAAGTCTTGTTTCATACAGAAAAGCAGGTTTTCCTTCAAACTGAAATGTATCCTGGTCTTCATGATCAAGTGCTGTACTTTTGTTTCAGAGATTTGAAATAGCAGGAGACAAAGCACCAGACTGATATGGGTGAAGTAAACTTCCATGTGATGGCCATGGGAGTGTGGGGAGGTTCTCTCATTCTGTAGCATAAAACTGGTAGTGAGCTGATCTCACAGTCCTGGTTACATGGGTATCTTTGCTACAGGTAACCAAATCTGGCTGCCTTGTCACCATAGGGAAGCAGGCTTGTTTTTCTGAACAATGGGAGTGACGTCCTCTCAGATGTTCATTCCTTCCCTCCAGTTACTGCTATGTAGAAATGAACATGACCTGTGCATACTCTTGTAAGTGACTTACGTTGTTCCAGCCTTGACTGACACTAAAATGCTTAAAATTGTCTCATGCTCTGATTCTGAACCCTCCTGACTTTCAGAAGGATTTGTCAGCTACTAGATTTAATATTATAAGGGATTAACCTACCAATATCTCTCTAAGATTTACTGCCGTTCTTGATGCAATGAACTTAAACGGGGGAACCCCATCAATATCCTTCCTAGGCTGCCCTACAGCAGACTGAAACTCCATTCATGCTAGCTTTCTTTAAAGTTAGTACCTCTCATATCTTGAAAAAAATGTTCTCTATAACTTATTACAGAGACCACTCAGTTCTTCTCAATCTGTTTTATTACTGTTGCTCGAAGGGTAAGTTTCAGGTCATATTCCTTGCTCTTTTTGTGTTAGGAAATAAAATAAATGTGGCAGGATCTCTTAGTATTTATTTATAATTCTCACTCCTGCTTTACAATATGCTAAAATGCTTTAGAAACTTGATTCCAGTTTTTCTACATCTTCAGGAAAACCCTTTATCCTCATATTCTGTGTTCTTTCACAGTTATCTCTTGATTATTATCTCTGGATTCGTCTGCATGGTCTATTTCTCCTCCCCCTCCTCACACAACTAGTTCAATTTTATTGCATTAGAGATACTAATTCCACTCCTTAGTACATGTCTGTTTCCAGCTCAATCATTCTGTTCACAGTTTCTTCAATGTCTACCTTAATTTCATGAGCCTCATTATCCATGAGGGTTTACATTAACTAGTCATCTGACTAGGTAGAGCACCTTTAATAAAGGACCTCTCCTCTTTGTGTTAAGCCTTTTACCCACAGAATTTACCTCGTATGGGAGATGAATTTTGAGACAACTGAAAGGAATCTACTTGCACAGTCTTCTCATAACCAAATAAGATTAATAACAATAATTTACCTTATTTTTATTGTTGTTTCTGGAAGAAAGACTCACTTGGGCAAATACTCTAAGCGATAATGCTGAGTCTAGGATCAGCCGTATAGATTACACCAATGAGCTTGAAGCTCTAAAGGCCGTTTTAGTCTTAACAGATGTTCTTTCTTCATTATCTGTTTCTGCCTCTCTTATCCCCCAATGTCTTTGTCAAAAAGTAATCCTGGAGCAATGCCTTCCTGTTGAAAGAGGTTGCTTAGTCTAATTTGTCAAAAGGTGTATTTATTATAATAACAGGAATGTTTTCATAACACTTTATGAAATGTAAGCCATATTCTTTTATGTTACTAGTAGGATTCAGATAGTTTTAATGACAAATTCTCAGACTAAGTGGCTGTAATTTCCTTTTTATCCTTCTGCTGCTTAGAAGGGCTTGGGGGAAGGAGTCTTTATATTTGAATCATTGCCCTCAACTGCCATGAACATTAGAAAACATAAAACTGTCAGTCCATGTAACCTAAAACCGTTCACTGAAATGCATACTCAAGTGAACTATATAGAAAATCTTTCTAGACATAACTGTTCCCCAAAGCAACTGCACATGCAAAACTAAAATCAGAGGAAAAGTTTCCAGTGAAGATATAGCTTTAAGTAAATAGACTTTTATAAAAATAAAACAAAGGTAATGTTTAGTTTAACATATGGTCAGTATTATATGAAAACCATAACTTTTTAAATGCAAACACTGGCTTTCACAGAAGTAACTGAAATGTTGAAATCATCATTGCTAAGTTAATATTTGCAGCCTGTATGTCTGTTTGGTTAAGAACTACTATTTAAGTTCATATGAGCTCAGTTATAACAGAGTAAAATTACTGTAATTATTGTGTCCTATCATGTTGCTCAGGAGATGTGGAAGTTACAGAATCTTACAACTCAAATAACACTTTGGCTACACATTGATAATGTCCAGCAAAGTGACTTTTGCTCAAGGAAGCTTTTGTGTAAATAGGTATCAGGTGATGAGCAATGCCACCTCACTTGTAGAAAACAGGAGTGTTTCTGTGGATCTGTAAAATAGTATGTATGTCTTAAACAAAAGATACTACAGACACAGGTTGGGAAATTTAACTTGTTCTAGCCTTTTTTAAAACACAGAAGTAATGTATGGTTATTACTGTCAAATATTGACATAAACATCTAATGAGTTCAATAAGAGCTACACCTAAAACCTCATTTATCTTTTGTCAATTTAATTCTGTTTTCTGCAAAATCAGAGTAGAAAATGAGATCTGAACCTTGGCACTTCAGATAAACTTTGTGTATGTTTTGAGGGGGTAGGCCTATAGCAGAGCTAATAAGAGTGGAAGATGAACTAAATAGATGTGATAACAAAAGTGGAGATGTACTAGCAACTGTCTGAAACAGTAGTTATCAGTATCTTTGGGAGCTATTTACAGTATTAATATCTATTCCCCCTATTTCATAGGTTGTGGCAGCTTGAAATGTCTGATATTATAGAAAAGAATCTTTTTAACTCCAGTTGTTATATTACTATTTTAACAAAGCTTTGTTTTTTCCAAGTCAAAGTCTTGACCTCCCAAAGGGAGGGAGAGGTCACCTGTGGTATACCATTAAGACACTCTTTTACCGAGCATCTCTTACACTGGATCCCTAATTTCTGCTAGTAAGGTTCATTGCCTTCTCTGTGAGGCTGTCAGATGAAGTCTTCAAGTTTAAAAAAACCAGAACTTGTAGAAATGCTGATCTTTTCTTCAGCCACATGAATTTAACCGATCCAAATTTAAAATTGTTTCTTGCCAGTAGTAATACAGGACCTCCTCCTCTACCTAGACATAAAGCATTTCCATAAAGAAAGCCAACATTCAGCTTTCATTAAACACTGAACACAAGTCATGAAATCAAATGAGATAACTGAGCATGAAGTACTGTATTTTTAAGTATGAAACTGCTTTATGAAATGGATATCCATGGTTTATGAGCCATAGTAATGACAGCCCAGCCAAATACGCCTTTCTACTTGATCATATTTCTGATTGTCTGTTGTAATATTGGACAACACAAGTTGCTTTGAGTAACTGTTACAAAAGACTAACAGATTAGTTACATTAAATGATTCTAAGTGATCAGCTACTCTACTTCAAGATAGCTTAATCTGCTTCAAACTTGACGAATGACGGCTGAGTATGGCCATTTGTTAAGACAGAAAATATCTTTATGGTTAAAAATAATTATTAAACCTTAAAAAGTAAAAATCTTTAATTTGTCCTATGGTTTAAAGTTCAACCTTTTCATCCTCTTAAAATATCAGGATGGGAGAAATACGTTACTGCTTTCCTGCCACTTCTGCTGGGCAAATTCTTTCAAGAATGCATCTGATTACTCTTCAATAACAGACTACTAGCATTGAGATACTGGAATAAAGCATTCAGTGAGTGCAGTTTTTCAGAGGTGTCTTGCTACGGCTGAATACCTTTGTGATGGGTACCCTTTGGAAGCTGATTAAACTTCAAAAATAAGTAAAGTTAATCTTTCAGATGAAAACCATTAAGATTTTTCTGTAAGACAGTTGTTACATGCTGGTATACACAAATATTAGCTTTAGCATGAAATGAAAGCATTTTGGATTAATGGGATGAGTCTATAGACACTTCTATTTTTATCATATTTTAAAGACAAAGAAACTCAAATCTGTAAAGGCAAATAATGCATGGGTCAAGAGGATCTGTTATTAATGCCCCATGGTTTCTCCCACTGTACACCTGGTTTTATGTTAAACCAATATAGCAATGTCACTGCAGCCATTTGTTATGCATGCTATGCATGAAGCTGTCAGCGTTGCACAGTATTTTTTACTCTATTGTCTGGTTTTGAAGTGAATTGCAGCCCCTCCCGTGGAAGTAGGAGACACGCGTGAGCTGAGTTAGATGTGGCTGCAGGCTTACAGAGGCAAAGCACCTTTTGGAGCTGCATTGGTAACATTCGGCCATGTGAATGTTTATACATTTAACAAAGTCATTAATGCATGTGAATAACAGGACACCGTGAAGTAATTTTGCAAATACTTCCCTGTTCTCAATGTGACACATTGCAACCGCAGCAGGAACAATTAGAGTGTTTATTATTGAGTGCTTTTTTTATACTTCTATATTTAGTTTTAAATACTACACAAGTCATTAAGAAACTTTATAGGAAGTCATTAGTGATTTTGTGGACAAGTTAGTTGCTTTTTTCATTACAGCTTATTGACATTCACCTTTGTTGACTCTTATTCCTTCTGCTGGAGAAAATTTGCTGGTTTGTCAATGTTCAGAATAAGTTCAGTCTGCAGAAAACTCTGTGATATTACAGGTTTCATGCTATTTTTCGTGACAACTTCTGTTTATAGAACACTCTGGATGCTCCTCATTTACAGTCATCAAGTAAGATTAACTGTGCTGTACATAGTTCTCTTGATATTTCCTTTTGACCTAATGATGTACTACAGCCTTAACTTCACTGCTTGCTTATTTTCTACCATCACTTTACTGGATCAATTGCACTAGTTTCTTTCTCAGTTCTGTTGTTTTTTCTGTATGAAAGATTTTACTTTTTTTAAGAAGAGTGCACTCCAAACTGTGAGTTATATCTATACATAAATGTGCATGCTGTGTAGTAACAGATTAACAAACAGATGACAACTGGCTATATACAGAATTAGGTAAGCTTAAAAAGCAATTTGTCAAATGCCAGCATGACAGAATGGTCCAAATTTTGAGACAGTGATCTGAAGATTAGCATCTCATAAGCTGTTCTCTGTCTTTCCGTATTTCATTTTGATCATGGCACAGTCAAGGATGCTATGACTGTTTCCTCTCAGAAGCCTGAGGAATCTTAAATTGTATGAACGATTGCAGGAAGTAATCTGCTAGCAAGATGAGAACACTGAAAAGAAAATTGAGTTTTCGTCTACAGGTGATAGACAACTGATTAATAAGACAGTACACTGGCTTTGGTCAGTGGTCTTACATTAGCAAAGTGTCATTTACTTAGAAAATACATCAAAGGACCCTCACAGAAAATTATCCCTGAACATCTGAAAACATGAAGTCTAGTTTTCCTGTCACTTGTCTTTAAAAAAATAGCAGTAGTAATGGGACAATCTTGTAGTGAACCCAGTCTGTTCTTTGTCAAAAAGCAAAAGGTTAACTGGAAAAAATGCAGTTTGCACTAACCTTTCAATAAGTTTTTTAGAAATTCCACCTCCACACGTCAATACAAAAACCAGGAATAGATTTATCAGTTCAAGCTGGAATAGTGAAACCTGAAATCTACGAAAGTGTTGACTGTTGAGCAGTGTCTGTTCCAATATTTTTCTTCTTCAGTATCCAAGCAAGATTAATACTGTTTATAGGACCTGTGAATGGATGTCTCCTTCATGCCCCATACGTATTCCCTGCATAAAGGGAACATAACTGTTTCATGTCACTTCTCTATGAAGTAGCTAAGGAATTAGTCTGCCTGAAGTATGGCTGTTTAGTGATACATCTTTCAGTCAGAAAACTTCCCTGGTCACGTTCATAACACAGCCACACAGCCATCAAGAGGATACGTTGGAAGGTACATTTGCATAGTACAATTGCTACTTGTATAACTACAGTTGTATCCTGCATACTGCTGTACTCTATATCCAGATGTCTGTCAGGCCATCAGTTTTACTTTTGTTTGTTAATAGCAGAGTTTCTGAGTCCTTCGGACAACAGGCTAACTTATGGGCAATAGGGAATCTGAAACTAATCATAGAAAAAAGATGTTCATGAGCAGAAGGCAGTCATGATTTGGTGTTATGTTTAGTCTCAGATCTGCTACCACCAACCAAAAGGCATGTTAATCAGAGACACTCTCCTTTTTTCTTCATTTTTCCCTGTCCTATATTTTTCTCACTCTTCTCAGGAAGCCTCTGCTTGTGTATGGTCCTATCCATGTGACGCTACATGAATATTTTCATAGTAAATGCCTGCTTTTAAGTTGAAGCATTTGTAGATAGGATGACTTGAAATGAGTTGATGCTATTAACCACCTCTTTCCCTTAATAACCATGTCCCACTGCATGCAGCTGCTGCCTAACCATGCTAACCATCATGCTAACCATGCAGCTGCTGCCTAACCATCCCAAGCTAAATGACTGTACATGTGTTTTTAGGAAAAGAATCATATAAAACCTGCCAGTGAACAAATGGGCAAAGCTGCATTGGAACTCAGTTGCTCAGAAACATAGGCATCTTCTTAGGAAATGCTTGTAGACACTTATACTTAGCCAACCGAATCAGTTATCAAATATCCTTAAGGTCTTGTTTCAAAGTTTGGTGTTTTGTAATCAGACAACATTTTTGTCCTGCCTTCTTTCCTAAACTGTTGCATGGAACAGTTCTTGGGTGAAATAACTTAATGGAAAATCTTTAAGCATTTATTTGAAATTATTTTTCTTTTCTGTATATTTTAAATGTATTACATTTTATAAACAATATGTATTAAATTCAAAGGTTTGAATAATTTGTGGTGGCAGAAAGAGACATTTAGAATCACTTGAAATTAACTGCTATTAGAAATGAAATTCAGGGAAACGGTGTGTACACTTAAACAAGTTTCTGTGTGATTTTAAGGAAGTAGAATGTTGTGCAAACCTTAATAATATAAGATTTGGTTCTTGTTGAAAAGACTTCCTGGTAGTTCTGTTAATACCACTCTATGTTATAGCTTCCATGACTTCTCTTCTTCCTGCTATTAAACTGAGTAAAAATCAAGATCTCCAACACAGAGATAATAGAAAAGAAGAAAGGCTGATATTTTTTCCCTGGTTCTTTAATGGGCTAAAGATATCACAGTTCCTCACAGAGAGGAGTATGAAGAAGGTTAAGGCATGCTTAATATGTTAACTTTCACAGCTGTTGTGAATATATGGTGTTAGAGAATATGTATCTGGAAATTCTTTAAACCAAACCAAACCAAACAGCAGTACAGTCTTTCAGTGCGATCAGTTCAAGAATATAGCATGATGGGCAGCAAGTGCAGTGTAAGGACAATGTGAAAAGCTTCACCAAACCCTCTTTTCTGAATATTGTTAAAAACAAAACGGTTTCCTCCAAAGCTGAGCAATATGTGCAAATTGCATCTTGTAGCAGCTGCAATATGCATTTAAGTAAATGGAAGATACCAAAGATGAACTTGGGGGAGTGGCGAAGAGTTTTAGGAACTGCGAGCGTGGCTGGAGTTTCACTGTCCTTCCCAGCCTGTTCCACAACTCCATTTTCTCTCTCTGATAGAGGACATCCCCAAGATTTTTTCTGCCCGGGACAAGAAAGTAGTGTGGGGGAGTGTGCTGATGTTCAGGTCTTCCTTCATTGAACTAGCACATAAATGCAGCAATACAGCCCCGGAAACATCTACAGATCTTGTCCCTTTCTCTCATATCAAGAAAGCTAAAATAAAAAAATCATCTTTTGGAGGTTATGGGAATTCAGATGCTGCTTTTAGATCCCGGCACTGAGACAAGAGCAGCGCTGATAGCTGTGTTGTGATATCATTGGAGTTACACTTTCAAAGTTCAGAGTGACAGGAAGACTTTTTTTCAGGAGAAAAACCCCAACCTTTTGCACCACCCAACCCTTTGTGCTTCTCCCCCATAATCACTCACACTCCCCTCACATCTTGTCACCATGCTGCTCTTTCCCTCTGGAAGAGGCAGTGATCACCACAGCCCCTCAGCCTTGCTGTTCACTTGTAGCATGACTATTTTACCTTCTGCTGGTAATGGAGCTCAGAAGTTTTACACCAGGAACATCTGTGCTACCCAGGTTTTAGAGCAAGGAAAGGAGACAGCAGGGGGATGCTATGTGTAAATAAACGGTTCTGTCACTTGAATCTTAAGTGCACCAAGAGAGTGCTGGTGCATGATTTCTTTTCTAAAACTGCTTCCAGAGCAGCTGATCCCAGAAAGGAGTGTATGAGGTACCCCCACACCTTCAGGTACAGATGTCTGGGAGAGAAGAGACTTCCTTGAGATGTACATATCTTGCTCACATTTTGTGTTGCTCACTAAACACCTGAGCTGTGTCAAAATGCAGTGCTCACTTTTTGCAAAAGTCTCCTGCTTTTCCTCTCTGCAAACTGTGCAACCCTTCTCAGACCTCCTCAGAACAGTCTGAATTTTCCCTTCCAGTGTCATCCAGGGCTGGCTGGATGCATGGTGGAGCATGTTTTTGCCCTGCATACTCTGTTCTCCCTTTCTGGTTACCAGAGCTCAGTATTCATCTGTTTTGGCCTGAGTACTCCTGCCTCGGTTACTTCTGCAGATCAGGAAAGTAAATGATCTTGCCTGAAGTAGTCTCTAAAACTATTTACCCATCTCAGTAGCCTCACTGGTAAGGACATTTTGAATCCTATGGATTATCACGGATCAACAAAAGCCCAGTTCTGTTCTCTTGACCAGGAAGTACAGTAGCAAATCAAAAAGAAAATATACATGTCCCTGAAAGACAGTTTTCTCCGTTTCTGTAAACATAGATTTTTCTTTAGTTCATACTTTTAAACTAGTGCTACTTGTCTGTTGAATCTTGCCAAATATTAAAGCAGAAGAGTATCATCTTTGGGTTCTGTGTCACTCATTTCATGGAAGTTCCACTGCAGGTAAACACTAGTCAGCAGGCCCCTTTTGTCTGCCAGTGGGATTTTTCTTGTACCATGACTCTGAAGATGGCAAGAGTTATGGACATCCTATGAAGAACTGACATGGGAAATTGATATAGGAAGGTCTTCAGACTTAAGCTTGAACTGTGTGTGGACATGTGTGGACATTGTACATACTCTGCTCTGTAGTCTAAAACTAGAATTTATGTACATACTACCCTGGCAAGCAGCCACAGGAGCAATCTTAGCCATATATGACTCAGTTTGGATTCACAGTATAAATTAGCATGTAAGTAATGAGGACGAACAGGAGTCCAAGATTTTAAAGTAAAGTTAGTGGCCGTCTATGGTCCTAATATAGCTGATCCAGTGACTGCACAAATAAAACTAGAATCCAGCCTATCTCTTGTCTGTGTATGTACAAAAAGAAACAAACAAACAAAAAACCAAACACCTGCCAGAATAGGCAAATATTAAGCCCCCTAGGAGTACATTCGATTTTCTTATTGCTCTTGCATAGTCCTGCCACTCTTATGAAGTCCCACAGACTTCAGTGCCTGTAAACCGCAGTTGAAACTCAAGCAACAGAAGATGAATTTTCTAGTCATGACAGCTGAGCAAATCCACAACAATGAGCCTAAGACAAGAGAACTATTTGTTTGGCACATGCTGTCCTGAATGGTGCTTGTGATACTGGGCACAAATCCTTCATAGATTTCACAGTGAAAAAACCAATCCTCTTTGGAAGGGGTACAATTACCTTTCTGCAGTTGATTCTCCAGGAATTGATCAATTCTTGACTTGTTGCACAACTGAGATAATTTTCCCAGCCCTCAATGACAGAGGGGTGTGAAGAGCAGATAAGGCCTTAAGAGCGAGTAGGCTGGGGGTGAACAAGAATCTGGAAGGAGACATAGCCAGGACAGCTGACCCCAACTGACGGAAGGGATATTCCATACCATGTGTTGTCATGCTCAGCATATAAAGCTGGGGGAAGAAGAACGAAGGGAGGGGGGGGACGTTCGGAGTGATGGTGTTTGTCTTCCCAAGTAACCATTAAGCGTGATGGACCCCTGCTTTCCTGGAAAAGGCTGAACACCTGCCTGCCCACGGGAAGTAGTGAAGGAATTCCTTCTTTTGCTTTACCTGTGTGCACGGCTTTTGCTTTACTTATTAAAAACTGTCTTTATTTCAACCCACTAGTTTTCTCACTTCTACCCTTGTAATTTTCTCCCCCATCCCACCAGGGAGTGTGAGCGAGTGGTTGCATGGTGCTTAGCTGCTGGCTGGGTTCAGTTGACACGGTTTAGCCAACTAAACTGTGCCAACTGCAAAGCCAAATATGTGGGATTACAGATCCAGACCCCAACACTGAGCTGTGAAGCATCTTCTTTTGTTGTTGCATTAATTTTGGACAGGCTTGTTACTGATGTTTTCACTTTCTTCGCCCTGCAGCACAAGTTTGACAATCACCTTAAGGTTAGAAGTGACTTTTTTTTTATCACATAGGATGTCAGGAATTGCTCTGCGTTTTCCACTACTCAAATGAATTGTTATTCATATTTCGTAAGTTTGGTATTTCCCCACACATTCCTTTTGAGCTTTGTTTTTCTGAAAATGAATCAAAAGCTAATGTGAACATAATTCCTTTGAAATCTAGGTCTGTCATCTGTTGAATTGCACTTGCAACATTAAAAACTAGTAACCAGCTCGGTGCCTTTAGAAGCACATTTATTTTCTCCTGTTTCTTTAATATCAAATCTTCAATTTCATTATACGTCTTTTTGCAATTAATGTTCTAATAAAATGAATATTTCTACATTTCAACATCAAGTGTATGAAACCTTATTTCCAAGGTTATTCTACATTAAACTGTTTCCAATGTTGTGGTTTGGCTTCAGCCAGCAACAGACAACCACGCAGCTGCTCACTCAGCCATCAGTAGTGAGGGAGACTCAAGAGAAAAAGGCAAAAGT
>VZSF01000009.1:56394-166523 GCA_013398295.1 Chionis minor | reverse complement strand
GGAAGGGAAGGGAAGGAAAAACACTTGTGCTTTCACAAATTGACTGCTACCTGTAAACAGAACATTAGATGTGTAGTATTAAATTTCTTTTTATTTTTTTTTCCCTCCTGGCTTTAAAAAAGAAGAAAATGAAAAGGCCAGAAAGGTCCATGTGGAAAGATTTACAATAAATTCTCAATACAAGAGGGTCATTCAAAAGATCTAAACCAAAAACTATAAAGGACTGGAAATATTGCAAAATGAAGTTAAGCCACTGTGAAATAAAAGAGAGGGAAGCAAAGGCAGAGAATGGCAGGAAGATTGCACCAGAGGTTAAGATAAATGATAAGAAATGTTTCAAGTAAATAGAGAACAAAAGGTCAGCAAAGGAGATGACAGGAACTCTAACAGATAAGGATAATTTATTGACATAAGAGTAGACAATGCTGGGAAGAAATAGATGAATCCTCATTGCAGTGTTCACTGAGAAGGCCAGGGCGCAGAAGCTGGCAGAGATAATAGACATGCTTCCACCTATCTCCTGCCGAGAAAGAAGAAACGCAGACAGAAATCAGGATCCCTTCAGAACAGGTCACCAAATTACAGCTGCCACCTCCTCCAGCATTTGGGTAAGGGTCATCTTTGCATCTCCTGCCGTGTGATAAACTCTCCCAATGTTTTTCTTATCTCTCTGTTGGCACAGGTCAGCTCTGGCACACACTAAGATTTTGCCACAGAGACTCAAATCTCTTTAATTTGTAGCTGCAGTTTTTTTCCCCATCTACTTGCATCTTACTCCTGTAGTACAGAATAGTGAATACTTAACAAATTACAATCTGTCTTCGCAGTAGCCATGGTCTGCCTTCAATGAATTTGGCAGACTGTATTAAAAGACACTGTTTGAAGAAATACGCCACACAGAAAAATGTTAAAAACTGGCAAAGATTACAGACTAAGTGAGGTCTGTGCTATTATTTAGAGGGAAGACTGAAGAATAACCCCTGAAGCTAATGATGATGATATCAAATATATTTCAATATATGTGTAGGGAGTTTATGATGGATTTCAGTTTAGAAAGATGTAATAAAGAAAATGTCTACATTTCCTTGTTTCTTCTAGTCCTTGGAGATCAGAATCTTGAATGTTCACAAAACTCTCATGGCAACCTTGTTCAAGCCATAGGAATGCTACTGAAACAGGTGGGATATAATCGCATTAAATGGTATCTCTTTCTCACTAAGGATTCATCTATTGTCAGAAAAGATGACAAACTAGTTGTTTATAATATCAGGCAAATTCATTACCAGGTCAATAAAACTCTGAGCAGAATGTCAACATTCTGATGTAAGACCAAAAATCAGACGGAAAACATGTTTATTCAGTCACTTGCAATATTTTCTGGTAAACATGAAATCACATTTTTTCCCCACATGTTTTTAATACGGGAAATTTTACTATAATATCTGATCTAAATTAAAAAAAACCCCAAAAACAAAAACAAAAAAACCCAGAAAATAGTGATCACAATCAGTATAGTATACATAATTTAGATTTTTAAAAGTATTGATTTCATTATTTCTTTTAGTTTAATGATTCTGATTCTAGTAAGTTAAATATTTCTTTATACTGAAAAGCTATAAATTATTATATATATTATTCCTAGGTTAACATTAGGAATTCAGTTTTCAATAAATAATAAAATAATAAAATCATACATAAGATGTAATTAAAAATGCAATAAACAATAAACAACAAACAACAATTAATAAACAATAAATAATAAATACCAGCTGTAGTCCAAAGAATGGAAGATACATGTGTTATTCAACTATTTTGAAGTTATTGGCATACTTAATTTTTCAGTGGATATATACATGTTTCTTTTCACTTTGTTCTGTTCTGTTCTGACCTCATTTGTATCGCTTCTTTCTTACTAATTTGCTATGTCACCAATGTTTGCTGTACCACCTAGGTTGCCTGTTAGATCTCTGTCATAGCTTAGGCAAGACTGGCCACTGAGATGAACAACAGATGCTCTCCCCCATATTCAGACATATTCATTTGACTTCTAGGTAAATTTTATCTTCACTGTGAAGTAACTCTGAGGCTTTGTATTTTCTTCTGAACTTGACTTTTGTCTATTGTACAGGATTACTGACAACCACTTATAACAACACAGAAACTGAAATGTAATACTGATACAACTAACAAAAGCTAAGGTATGCTAAAAGCTCAATCTTTGTAAATTTTATTTTAAATTATAAAAACATTTTTTTAAAAAAGCAGATGCAGGCTAATCAACACAGTGCAATATTTTTTGGTTATTTTCTTGATCCTATTTAGATACCTTCAGAAATAGCAAACCTTGCAGTTGTTCTTCAGCATAATTAAGAATTCTAGAAGTTCTGCCTGTAGCTTGGCATTTGCATAATGTCTTACAAATTGAAAACAGTACATGTGTAAGTATCAGTGATCATGGATTTAGCCTTCCAAAGATAGCCATTTGTGTCTTCATAGTGATCACGTTTTTAGATTCAGAACAGTCTGCAAAATTTTGTTTGCTCGTTAACTTGAGTGCTCAGTGTTTTGGAGGGCAAAAAAATTCAGAGGGGTTCCTTTCAAAAGTTAAAATAAAAAGCTACAAAGAGATTCAGAAAAAAAGAATAATTCTGTGTATACACTTTCCAGTTTACACTTAATACATTACTTGTAGGCATCATGTAAAAAGTGACTGCTGGACGTGACTTCATATTAAAAGCTTATCTTCCACAGGGTTGCTGGTGATCTTCTGTGTTGTGGTTAATCATGTCACCCTCATGCTGTGGAAGATGACAGAAGAGATTGCAGCGCAACAGAAGGAGGGTTTTAGTAGGTCCTGTACTGAATGCCAGTCAAAACTAGACAAGCTGTTGCAAAAATGCATAATTTAACCTGGGATGTACCACCATCTCTCATTTCTTTAAGACACATGAAATAATGGGTTTTTTCCTCTCCTGTACTGCATCTCACCTGAAGTGCTGGTTTTAGGCACCCTATTACGTGAAAGTTGTGGACTAATAAAAAAGCTCAGCAGAGAGAAGTAGGATTAATCTGATTTTTAACACAAAGGAAAAATATGCACTGGGGCTTTTCGGTCTTGAGATGAGAAAACTGCATCAAGACTCAGAGTCACAGAGAGGAGGAGCACAAGAGTAGTTTTAAACGTTGAGCTCAGAGCTCAGCCACAGAAGAGCTATGGCACCTGTAAAGGACTCATAAAGGAGCCAAGGTGTCAGCACCAACGCATGGTATGCTGCATGCCTGCTAATTGGATATTGGAAAAACTTCTTTACCGAAAGGGTTATCAAGCATTGGAACAGGCTGCCCAGGGAGGTGGTGGAATCGCTGTCCCTGGAGGTATTTAAAAGATGGGTAGACGTGGTGTTGAGGGACATGGTTTAGGGGTGGTTTTGGCATAGGTTTATGGTTGGACTCAATGATCTTGAAGGTCTCTTCCAACCCAAGGGATTCTATGATTCTATAATCAGTGGAGTTTCGAGGACACAGGAGTTAGATACAGGATGGATACTGCTAAGGACAACAGAGGTGTGAGCAAGAGCTTCACTGGAGCAACCAGTGAACCATAGGCAAAATCTCTCATATTCTAACACCCTGCAAAATTTGTAGAAACTTTTTACATGGTGAAAGGAAATAAGCTGTTCTCCAAATCCACCATAAACAAACAGCATTATTTATGTGCAGACTAGCAGATGTCCAGCTAGACAGTAACAAATATTTTCCAGGCAATAGAATGTACTGCCTAGTAGGGATTATAGAATTTCCTTCCAAGAACATTTTTTAAAAGAATATTTCAGAGAAAACTCTGTTTTGAATAATGTAGAATTAGTAATTGATGTTGCTTTGGGACAGGGAGATATATTTAATGGCTTATTTTGATTAGAGTAGATATTCTCTTGTATATACCCTGGGAATCATTCTATTGCTGCAAGGTAAGCGGGGAGAATTGATTCACCAGTCTTTCAAAGTATTCTTGATTAAACATATCATTGTATGTTCAAGAAACTACAAGATTTCTATGAACTACTTAGACATATTTTTTGTGTTTTGGTTATTTTCATAGTGTTCAGATTTTTTTATGGGGATAGGTAGTGCCATGTGTAGCAAGCCACATATGCTGAGTATTTTTAAAAAAAGGTTAATATTCATTCCAGTGGTAAACACCATCAACTCTTACTATTGAGTGTGAGCAGTGATGATGTAATAGCAATCCATAATGCAACAATCATCCAGAAAAAAACACTGATCGCTCACCCTACACACTTTAAAGCAAGGAATTTATATATGCATGTTTACACAAGAATTACCACCCATAATTTTTAGTAATGCTTTTTAATAGTGTACTTACATGTCCACTTAACTTCTGAGACAAATTGTAACATGCTGTTTGCATGTGCTTTCATAGACCATCCTTTCATTAACATGCTTAATTTTAAAACACAATCACCAGAGTTCAGGAACAGGCTGCCCAGAGGGGTGGTAGAGTTTTCAAATCTGGAGACATTCAAAACCCACCTGGACACCATCCTCTGCAACCTGCTCTAGGTTGACCTGCTCTGGCAGGTGGGCTGGACCAGATGATCTCTAGAGGTCCCTTCCAACCCTTAACATTCTGTGATTCTGTGATTCAGAGTTACTCACATGAATCAACTGTATGGTCAGATATAACACTATTGTTGCAGTTGTGATTTTAGGCATGCACAGTCCGCATACTTCTGGTATAAATTTGAGGTAGCACTGCATAGATTGTACATCAGCTTCTGTTAACAGCCTACCCAAATTTTAAACAGAAAATCCGTATTTGTGTTTAACTAAAAGTGACAGAGACCTGGATGCTACAGGACTGTTTTGGCTAAATTAACTCTCAGAAGGAGATCAGAAGGCAGCTGTGGTTAAAAGGTTTGCCGTTTTCCAGTTCCTCCCATCTTCTTACTGCAAGTAGGCACTCTGACTCTATCAGGCTGTAGGTAATGACCTCAGTGCAGTTGGGTACCTGAATCTCCTTTCCAGCTCTACCTTTGCACAACAGGGAGTTGCCTGGCCTGAGTTCTGGGGTCATAAGTTAGGCCTTTTAATTTAAAAAAAAAAAAAGAAAAAAAAAAGAAAAAAAAAAGAAAAAAAAAAGAAAAGTACAAAAAATAAGACAAGATGAGTCAGAGGTCTAAGAGATGGGAAAAAGAGACAGTATAGTAAATGAGGTTTCTGACTTGGACATGGCAATTCAGGCATGAATTTTCTACCTAGTTGTAGACCTTGAAGTATCAGGTTTCACACATCACTTAGTAATTTTCCTGCTATTATGCAGTAATGATATTATAACTCTTACTTTGTTCTTTCCATCCAAAGATTACGAGCACTGCCAGTATATGAACAAACAAATGTTCATCCATGATAACATTTATGAAACCAATTATAATCATATTTCATAGCTGGGTAAATGGAGAAAATTAAACTACTTCTTACGATTATCCATGAAGTTTGTGGCAGAATTGCAAAGAGAATTTGATTTTTTCAGTCCTTAGCCTTGCACAATATTTTCTGGCAAAAGTTTTGGCATACTGAGTGAAAAATGTTGTCACTATTTGAATGGATAGGAATTTTCAAGGAATAGGTTGTTTATGTCACTATTACATAGCAGTAAATAATTACAGAAGACACACAGCTTTACGCAGTTACAGCCCCACCTTTCTTCATTTTTTTGCTTTACTAGTAAATGTGTTACTAGACCTAAAAGACCAATTCAAATATACAGATTAAAAAGGTGAATTTACATAATGAGAACTCCTATTTTCTGTGTTGCTGTGCTCTGACAGATATTTATCCCAAGGAAAAAAAAAACAAACCCTAATAAAAAAGTCATCCCAGTTTGAGTAAATCACATACAGAGGAAATGTTGTTTCTTCAACTTAATCTCAGATGCCAATATTCATAAATGGAGAAATCCGATGGTAGAATTTTTACTCAACATTTCCAGGGATGCAGGGCTTACTGCTTCTGGACGTTGCTCTCCAGAAAATTAAAAGTTTCATCTATTAATGGGCCTTCTGTGTTACTCAAGCAAACTCCATGAGTTTCAATTAATTGCTCCTGCCATCGTGCTGTAACACCACAAGTTTTGCAAGTCTGTGTCCAGAATCTGAGGGAAAACTGAGCTGGTAAGATGACTCTGTGTGTGCATGGCAAGGGAGTTGTCCATTTCTTTACTGTAGAAAGCTTCATTCTACAGGCAAAGCTGTCTGTAGTTATAAAAGTACTCATTTTCACTCCTATTTACTGTATGTGTTTTGAAGGCATTAGCTACTGTAGCAGTTATTTCTGTATTCCTGACAATAACAACTTACTTAAGTGGATATTTTACTTGTAGCATGCCAATAAATGGCAAGCATTGCAGGCGAAACAAAATATTCTGGCTGAAATACAATTGCTCCTACAGCCACCTTTCTTTACTTGAGTGCAGTCTTTATGAAAGCTTATCCCCAAGATTGTCAGTGTACTCATCCCACATAAATATTAAAAGACAGCAAGTAAGCAGTGGTACATACATTGCCAGCTGTGCCTGAAGCCTGCATTTGCAGTATGTGTGTGGCACTATTTTAAGTTATCTGCACAAGAGACATAGTAGGTTTCCTACTCCACAATCAAAATAAGCAGAAAGCAAACACCGATTTGATTTTTCAGAGGAGTAACAGAATCTGCTTGATGGGGGACCTATTTTTGAAGTAGAACCACTATGCTCAATTACATTTTTACTTTCAAAATTAAATACAGGTATGAAGTTTACATTGAAGTAAATCATAGAATCATCTTAAACTTTCAATCAGAAAACGCTGAAATTGGTGGATTTCCCAGGAACTTCTGTCTCGTGCTTGTTTAACTTCATGCCATGTTCCTTTCATGAGACATTTGTAAATTGCATATTGATGCCAGGTATGTAATCATGTTTGAAGTTTTCTACCTTCTTCCCTGTTTCCTGAAGCACATAGTGTCCTACCTTTGAATTTTATTATTGTTATTTTTGTATCAATTAACATCGAAGTCAGTCAACAGCATCAAAAATTACTGGGCAGAAGGGAGGGTTTGCAGGTGGACGTGCCTGCAAGCAGAATGACCACAGATACCTTATTTCCATAGCTAGTCAATCTGAAAGTTGCTTAGATGTCAAAGACAAGCTAGAAATAGCCTACTTATATCTGTTGTAGAGACAGGTATTTGGGAGAAATGTGGATTTTTTTCTGTACTACACACTCCTGCCAGGACATAACTACTATTGACAGCAATGTAGAAGCAGATCTAAGGATACACTGCTAGATGTTGAATCAATACTGGATAGAACGATGCAGAAGTCAGAAACAGGTATTTGCTGCAACAGAGACCCTCAGGATTACATAAGGTTTTAATGTTTTTTGTACTATTTTTACAACTATCCAGTCATGCATTCACTAGTCCAAATTCAGAAGAGTTCAGTAGCAGTAACCACCCATTTGGGCATATATAGGTCATATTCTCAAATTATTTTTTTTCTAAAGTCACAATCAATGCTTTCTTTTGTAATGACGTTTTGTAAGATCTCATGAGTCACCATCATTCAGACCTCTACCACAAAGTGATGAATGCAGCTGGTCAGTCTCCATTACCTGGCAACTCATGGGCTGAATGTAATAAAAAAGGATAGCTTTCTCAAGCATTTCTTCAGGATTTGTGTCTCCTCTGTATCACACCTCCTGAAACAGTTGATTTTTTATCTTAAGATTGTTTACAGGCTAAGGGGGCGGGAATAATCTATTTCTGCAGCTGATCTCTTCCTGTTGCATTGGTAAATAAATTGCTCAGTATTTAAAATGTGAAACTACACTTTTTTTTTTTTTGTGGACAGAGGCAATACAACATTGTTATTTACACAGAACAGGATTTACTCGGGTCTATGTTATATCTGGCCATGTGGTCTATCTTTAGACGCATATACATATCAGATGTACAATATGTGATAAAGTGAAAGGAGCCTCTCTCTAAATTAGCCACATTTGAGTATCACAAAGGAATCCAAAATCTAGGATTGGGTGCCTAAGCTTCTTCTGCAAAGCCTGAAGAGAGTTGCATGCCTGAGAAGACATTTGTGAGCCGCTGAGTGAGGACACTCCTGGAAACAAGGCAAAGGGGAAATGTTAAGCCTGGGGTATTTCTGAAATTCCATCTTCTCTGGAAACGAGATAATGGAGGCAAGGCTGCAGATAGATTTCTCTTTTCCCTAGGGCTTGAAACCTGAAGGTACGTGGCTAGAACTATTCATTTAGGGAACGAACTGGAGTTGCTTCTTTCTTTAAAAATGCAGTTATTGATGTTTACAGCTTTTGAACAGCAAGTGGGAGACTTAGATTTAATATATCCTCAGACCTAGATTTAATACATCCTCAGCCTTATAAGTATTCTAAGTTGTATCTTCTGGCACTAAATGCTCTGCAAGGCTTGGGCTATTGCCAGTGTTCCTAAAAGAGTATTTTAACTAGACAGCACAGAATAAAAAGTTTAGTAGGCTAAGAAAGAAGCAGAGAAGAGAAGTGAAGGGAACCCAAATTTCAGTCTCTGTAATGAGTGATCTTAGGCACCTATGTGCCAGCGGAATAGGGAGTCTTGAGGATCAGAGCCTGTGGTTCCCCAAATCCAGATCATAATTAGAGAGACATTAGCTTCACCTGGCAGGGTGGAAAGTGCCCTCAGTACACTTACCAATTATGGAACTCTCCCACTTACAGGAGATGTTTTGATTTGAATGCCTAATTCAATATTGTGGCAAGCCTAGCCATATAGAGAGGGAGATGCTTGAAGAAAATCACAGGTGATACCAATTAATTTAGATAACTCTTGAATATTAGACTTCTGTGCTTGTTGTCTTTTGGTTGTCTTGGTGCTTTTTTTGTGTCTGGCCTTCATTCTGTTCAAGTATCTGGCTGTTAGGTATTTTAAAGTAGGGGCAAAATATAACCTTATTTTGGGATTCTGCTATTTGTTCTAATTTTCAACACGAAAAACTAATATTGGCTAAAATATTTGGATCCTTGAGTGAAACCGTCAAAACAGAAGAGATTGGTTTCTGCTCTGTATTTACCATCCTTTTTCTTAGCCATATCTACATGTAAGTGTTTTCACTTATGAACCAAGTTGTTCTAGAATTTGAAGAATCATAGAATTGTTTAGGTTGGAAGAGACCTTTAAGATCATCAAGTCCAACCATTAACCTAGCACTGCCAAGTCCACCACTAAACCATGTCCCTAAGTGCCACATTTACATGTCTTTTAAATGGCTTCAGAGATGGCAAATCCACTACTTCCCTAGGCAGCCTGTTCCAATGCTTGACAACCCTTTCAGTGAAAAATTTTTTCCTTGTATCCATTCTAAACCTCCCCTGGAACAACTTGAGGCTGTTTCCTCTGAGGGTGCTCCATAACCTTCCCTGGCACTGAGGTCAGACTGACAGGCCTGTAACCCCCTGGATCCTCCTTCTAGCCCTTCTTGTGGATGAGTGTCACACTAGCTAACTTCCAGCCAACTGGGACCTTCCTGGTTAGCCAGGACTGCTGGTAAATGATGGAAAGCGGCTTGGTGAGCATTTCCGCCAGCTCCCTCAGTATCCTTGGGTGGATCAATTGCTCCACGGTGGTAAGAGTTTTCAGTTGATGTTTTTACCATTCTTTTTGGTATTCTGAAGTTGCATTTTCTTTTTTTTTCTTTCCTCTTCAGCATAGAACAACCAAACACCACATCGAAGCCCTCCAATTAGTTTGTCTATTACTCTGCTTGATTTTTCCCTTTATCTCTGTTATTTGCAGTACATGTTTGGGAAATTTATAAAATGGATTTGGGCAATTTATGTTTTCTTAACTGCTTATGCTTTTCGGGAATGATTTGTTAAGTGAAAAACTTAAATGACTCTGTATGGTCTCTTTTGAAAAGCAGGGGAAAATCCTGAGATAGCCTGGACTCATTAATTAGAGCACTAAGAATTTGAAACTTAAAAGTCTTTATTTTCAAATTTGCTTAGGTATCAAGAGATGCAGAGGGGTACCATATTGGCAACTAAGATCTCAATGTGACTTAGGCAATTAAGTTGGTTAGATGATTATTGTATACCTGCTTTTATTCACATGTGCATATACACATATGGACATGTGAAGAGGTTAGTGTGAAGTAGTTGGGTATGGGTAGCATCGTCTGTTGCACAGGTCCTGTATGCATGTATGTACTTTTACTCTGTGGCATACGAAGTATCTTAAGACCTTTTTTTGCTGAAGGTTGTAAAGAAAGCTTTCACTCAGATCAGTTTTGATGGCGGGCTTTGTCACCCCAGAGATTGTGTATGTGGTCCTTTTCAGTGGAATACAGGAAACTCTCCGCTAAGAGGTCCAAGGCCTATTCAGCTTGATAGTTGCAACAGTCCATTAGTGACATTTGAGAGTGCCAGTTTGATCGCCTCTCACCATCCTCACTTCTGTTCAGGGTTTGCTACCACGTAGTGCATTGTAAGAGAGGACTTACAGAAGTCTTTTAAGATGAGACAGACCTGGGGTATTGAAATGTAACATGCTGAGAGGAAATGATGAAATCTGTACACCTCATGCAGCATCAAACAATACGTGATGTTCTGAAAATGCAGCTGAATATATCTAAAGTGATGTGACAGCAAATATGGAGAAAGAGTGCTAGGAAAATTACCAAAACCACCCAAAACTTATCTGCCTCTGGAAATATGTGGAAGAACTCAGGTAATGCTTTCTGGAACCAGAAGGTCCAGAATAAAAGGATAAGGCAGACCAGCATTCCCAGAGCAATGATGTATAACACTGGAACACAGGAACAGTTAATACACTCCATTATCCAAACTCACCACAGAATAATAAACACGAATGGAAGATTAAGCAGTGTGGCAAAACCTCTTCCTATGTCCAGTGATAGATCATACAGCCAAATGAGTCAGTATTTGTGATGTTTTTTCTTTCCACAGAATTAGTGTATTTTATTACTCTGCAATGGAAGCCAAAATAGATATCATCTTAAACAAAGCTATAGTATAATTAAATTAGAATAAAAGGGTTATTTTATCAACATGATGTTTTGTCATGAAAGAAAGCAGTCTTGAATCACAGGTGGCATGCTCCCAACTATATCGAACCAAGAGATCTTGACAGCAGAACAATGTTGTTTATGAAAACACAAAACCAAGGGAGGTGTGATTAATTATGCCTGTTCTTGGAAGATGTCAGAATTGATTAGCAGATAAATGGCTGAATGATTCACCTCCTGCAGGTCAAAGTGATTGCACAAAGCTGAAATTAACATACTTAATACGGGGATTGCCTCAGCAGTTATCCCACTGCAGAAGAAAGCATGGGAAGGGGATATCAACTACTAGCAACCCCCCTAGTCTGCCTTGTGCTAGCCCTTGATTTCATGGGATATCAGACTTCAAGGAACATTATACCACTCATTCCTCATGCAAAAAGATACAGATATTTTTTGAATGTCAGGAAGAAACATATTTTTGGTGACTTCTTTTGCATCTTTGTTATTCTTTCTAAGTTGATTCTTTTTCAAAAAGCTAAAAATGAAATGTTGCTTAAGTTAAAAAGAAATGTGGAAAAAGCTATTAAAATTAAAGAAGCAGTAGAATATTTGGGAAGTTTAACTGCATATAGATTAGTATATCTGCAGACTACTCATCCTAGTGTATGGTGTATGTGCAGGAAAGAATAAATGAATGCAATGAATCCTAAGAGTTTTGGAAAAGCCTTGGAGATATGGGAAGATATACAAAGCTTATAGAAAGATCAAACACTGTACTAATCTCCTAAAAAAAACCCTTTTTCAGGCAATTTCCTTAAATATTATTGATATACATATCGTAACTTCTAACTTATGGCATCAGCCATGATATAAAAAGCATAATTGGAAAAACACTGTAGTTATTTCTAGTTATTTCTACTCACTTTTTTTCCACCTACAGAAATGAATGTGAGAATTATTCTATTATTTCCCTGATATTTCCTGCCCTTCTCACAACTAATACACTTCAGCACTCCCCCCTGTACATGACTCCTTGCCTCCTGAGGAAGCTGTGAACAATTGCATCTTGGTAAAATGCTAAGATACTTTGGTGCTGAACATCTTAAGAAAACAAATGATGGCAGGTAATAATTCTACGTTGAGTGCAGTGTTTAATATATAAAATATAAGACCATGTACTTGACTGTGAAGGTTTAGAGACACAACAAGTAGGTTCTCATTGAAATTGTTGCTATCCATGGAAAGCCTCTTACAGCTGCAAGCCTGCTTTGGGCACCAGCTGGGACTGTGTTTGAATGAGGAACAGGAGAAAAAAAGGAATATATTAATAATGTACAGGAAAACAGAACTTTGATATTTCCAGATTTTGAATTACTTGCATTAACAGCTTAACAGTGCTCTTGGATTGCAAGAAAGCATCTGCATACACACACATTGCAAAACCTTTGCCGAAACCAAGAAAAGTATGGCACTTCATTAACCTCTTATGTGAAATTTAGGTGGTTTGATCTCAGAACAATTTAGTACTCTGTTTTTGAAATAGGATATAAATTAGAGGGGAAAAAAGTAACGAAAAGGAAATAAAAATAAAATATTTAAAATAAAATAATTTCAAATAAGGCAACATATATTTACAATTTACTCCTGACTGTAGACCAGATGAAATCTTCTTTATAGACTGTGGTAACATCGTTATGAACTGCGGTGGTATAAGCTGTTTTTCTCATAGACAAACAAGGATTCTTCTGTTGCATGAAAATAATCCCAGGGCACAACATTCTTGTGTCCTGACATTTTCTAGAGGACAGCTTTATATTTTACCATTTATCATTGCAGCAGTAACAAGGCTATCTAACTGCTTTAATTTGCTCTGGTGAAAAAGATTTAAAGCTACTAAAAATACATGGTGCAGGATTTTCTCTCTTTACTGTGCGGTGGGATACCTGTACTTTGTAGTGCTGTTATTTTCTGGGAGGCATATAAGAATATCAACACTACCATACTTGGTGAGCCTATGAATGCATACAATCAAATAATCTTCTGCATTAAAAAGCTGCGATATGAGCCATTCTGCCTGATTTTCCTTCCTCATGAGGACAATGGAGTAGATGTTTGCACAGCATTACTCTGCAGAAGTCCAGCATGTTCATAGCTGTCAGACGCAGAGGCAATAGAAATGTCAGCTGATAACTAAACATCAAGCCTATAATTTTCAATTCTGTTAAAAGGAAAGATTGGCAGAGATTTCAGGTGAGCAAAGAACATTCAGGGACATCACAGAAAAGGCACAGTCAGCAGCTCAATCGGCTCGATAAGAAGTTCAGAAGCAGCATTTCAATGTTGGTTTTGGGTTTTTTTTTTCTCTTTTTTTTTTCCATTTGTAGGAATTGCTTTTTTGGGGTCTGTTTTTCGTATTTATTTGACACATATAGCTCTCCTCTCCCATCCTCACAGCTTTGCACATCTTCCTTTACAATTTACTTTTCTCCTTCAATGAACAGTTATCAAGGCAACACTGAAATCCAAAAAGTTTGCTGAAGGGACAGATCTCAGCAGAAACCTGTAGTGTAAATTACAGGCCTTCTCAGGTGCCAAACAGGTACTCTTTCTAAACATTTAAATAATAAAAAAGCCCCACCAAGTCTTGGAGAAGTGGAAACAAAATACAGTAGATGTTATTTACACATTATTTTGTCTTGCTGTAAATGATGTTACTTCCAGTCAGGTCTACTGAGGTACTTTCCACCGCAGTAAGTGTTTCTGATTCATGAGCATTGATTGCCAAACAGTGCAGATAGCACTCAGAGCTGATTCTACAAGCCCATGCCCATTCACAAAAGGGTCTGATGACTCTCTTTTTTATGACACCTTGCTACAGGACACAGAATCCAGTACAGACTTTTTCTGTTACTTTCCCCACTCAGTCTAAGTAACCTTCGGCCATCATTCAGAAATAAAGTTTTCTTCCTAGTGTTAATAACTAAAGTGCACCAAAAAAATGTTTTATTTCCACTGTAGTAGCAGTGCCATCCTTAGCAACTCTCATCAAGGTTGCCATCAGGTTTTCCCACCATTTCTATGGGAAGACAAGTTGTTTATGCAAAAAATCTGGAAGAAAATTTCATATTGACATTGCAATGGTTTTTTTTCTTTGCTTCTTTTTTTGTTTTCCTGTGGCTAATATTACCTAATTCTGGGCTGTATCCCTTTGTTTCTGACACCTGCAGTTGTTGAGCGTATTTGAGTATTAACCTTTGTGTCTGCTTTTAGGCCTCTTTTGAACCCAAGCTTGTAAAATAAACAGGCTATGAAAGCCAGAAATCTTGGATAGTGACTTTGCAATGTAGTTAAAAATGTAGTAAAAAAAAAAGTAATGCATCCCCATTTTATCATCTCATTTTATTTATCAGACTCACTTAAGCCAACTTTGAATGAAACCTATATAAGTACACACACACATATAAATTGTGCCCAACAATATGAATTACTCTTGCCACATTTTCTTTCCAGATATGACACCTGCAACGAAGTACTATTCTGTCCGACTCAGTACTGAATTACTCATTTTCAAAATTCTTGCGTTTGGAGAAGGCATTTCCAGAATAAGCAGTTCAGATCAGTAAGGAACATGGGACCTAAATTCCAAATAATATATTTTATTTACTAGTGAGATAACAGGTAGCTAAACAGATTTTTCTTTGGAAAGGCTTTATGATGACCATTTAAAGTTACAATTATCAGTTACAGCTTCCATACAGAAACTCAATCACAAAGATAACCAGGGCAAGATTTTTTGTTTGCTTGTTTTTGTTTTGTTTGTTTTCCCTTACTGTTTTGTTAATGCTACTTCCTGGAAATTGTTTTTTAGGATGAAAAATTACATTATCTGGTGAGGTAATTGCAGGCTTTATAAATACAGATTCTCTGCAAAGTACAGACCTGTTGACTGCAGTTATACCTTGTTTAGTTTTTAACTAAAAGTTGAGAAAGTACAGTGCTTGCTTGAGAAATTATCTCAAACATAGGGTCTTCACTTTGCCAGCCTCCTGCAGTGAACACCGCAGAACAACAGCAGGTTGCAGAACACAGATAAATGCAGAAATTAAATGCATTTTGTACTATTCTGCCCTTGTACTATTATGAGTAAACAGCAGGGCAAAAGAACAGCGTAGGTGGCATTATACCAGACGCTTTTGTCCCCTGTTGGAAGGCTGCAACTTTATAATGTATCGCCTATCATTTTAATAAAACATTTTTTTTTTCTGTCCAGAAATAAGAACATTTTAATACTCCAATACAATATTTTAACGTCCTTGCTAATACTGCAATTTTCCAGAATATGAATGGAAAAAAAAATCTAATTCTGCCTTTCAGAATCATTAATGAACTTAGTCATTCCATCAAGTCAATAGGGATCCTCTGAGTCCAGGTATTATGCTCAGCTCAGTGCAAGACTAACAGCCACTGGACACAAACCCCTTTCTGCCGTGAGCTGGTTAGCTAAAACGTCACCAATGACAGGCTCTCTCTGCAAATCCAGAAGGTAGTTAACTGGGAGGTTAAACCTGTTCTAAGCTCTGTGGCTCTATGTTTCTGCAGCCAAATTACTGCAAAGCTAGTTGCAACATGTTGTCAGAAGAGGTAACTTCAAAGTTAAATATGGACAAATCTATTAGTGCCTTGCACCGTTTTTCCACACTGCATTTTTGAAATGCCTGCATCAGGTGATAACATACAGAGGCTGGGAGCCAGCAGGACTCAAAGGACAAAGATCTGGAAGACAATCAGGGACATGAAGCCTGCTGGAAGTTCCAGCTTCAAAAAAAAAAAGAAAAAAAGAAAAAAGAAAAGAAAAAAAAAAAAGAAGAAAAAAGTGCCCTTAGATCCACACATCTCTGAGGGCATTTCACTATTACATTGAGCATGAGGAACATGTATAACTCTACTGGAATAGTGAATTTTGTGGCCTCTGCGCTCCAGAGGCAGAAGCCCACGGTCATTATGGTGAAAGGCCATCTGTTTTGGGGAGTCGAGCTGGAAGGGGAAAGGATGCAGTGGTCTTGCACCTGCTCCCAAGCAGTTGGAATGGTGTCCTGTGCAGACAATGAAGAGGGAAAGGCAGTTTAGTGTCCTGCTAAGAAAGATCCCAAAACCACTGAAAGCATTTTGGTCTGTCAAAATCTTGTCACATCTCTGTTGCATCTTGTGTCTGAATTTCAGCTGATAGCACTGTGCACCAAGTCTTATGGAGCTGGAGCAGGTCTGTCATTTGGAAATTGGCTCATAATTTGAGACTTGGAGGGCAGGGAGGCATGACGCAAGATGCAGGGTAAGCAGAGGGAGTGAGCACAATGCACCCACTGGCAACGCAATTACCAAAATTTCAGTGACGTTTGAAATAGTGGTTTTAGGCACCATCTTGTTGTCACATTTAAGGTCTTCAGTCACAGGTATGTGTACCCAAAGAAGCAAGAAAAACCATTGGATAAGTCTCATTAAATTAAAAACATACAAAAAAAAGTGTAAAGAAAGTTGAAAACCCTTCCAGCAGGGTTGAATTACATTATCACTGGAGATGTGCAATAATTAGGATCAACAGAAAACTGGCAGATTAATGTGACAGAACACTGGAAAGGAAGAAGGTGATTCAGTTAGATCACTGTCTCAATGATTACTGGCTCAAGTCCTTTATCAGTTTAAATCAGCACATAAACTTCTGCTGCGTTTGGCATGAGGAAGAAATTTCATGGCAATTTTTTTAGTAGCAAGAAGCTTGACCATCACTGGCCCCTTGCAGTAACTCACACAAAGACCGCAAAGCAAGTCTGTTCAGTGATAATATCAAGAATATGATGCTAGCATGATAATAGCAGGATATTTCAAATTTTATGCAGTTTTGGCCCTCTAGTCTGACTCACCCTTGAAAATGTTGTTGAATCCTGATTGCCAGGTTACAGAGCTCCCCTATTAATATAACTGTTATTTGTGCTTGATCTCTAAATGCCTTAACTGACAGATATGGCAAATACAAAGGTTGGCTAAAAGATTTGAAAATGCATGCATTGTTGTATACCTCATCTTTATAACTCATTCCATTTTCCTTCAAATTCTTCCAGATGAGGGGACCATGACACTAAAATTCTTAGCCAAAAAATGTTCTCCAGGAGCAACTTAGCTGAATTTGTATCAGGCAGCAAATCCTGTCTGGAAACCTACGGTCCCCTCTACTTACGAAAATTTGTGAGAGTGGACGAGAAGTCACAGTTAGATGCATATTGCTACTGTTCAAAAGACTGGGGCTTGGCTTGGAAGAAAAGGCCCTGCTGCCTACAGAAAAAAAAGTATGCTCTTTGCCTACGAATTCTCACATTAGAGAAGTCAAGAAATGACAACACTAAAGCTTTCATAATCTCACTGCTGCCTGTAGCATGTGGTATTGTCATACAGCCCTTGGTAAGCATTGTCATACCATTTTTAACATGATAACATCAGATAACACTGTAGACAGACGTATTGAGCAATAGTATTTAACTGGCATGTCTTTACTTAAGCACTGCTCAAAAATGTGAAAACTGCATTGATAAATTACCTGCCAAACAGTCAGGTTTGCCAATCTCCAGATTTTATTGCGGGAAAATAGATAAGCTTCTTGCGAATGTTGAGAACAGGACTTCGAGATCAAGCAGTCTCACAAAAATCATCTTTCCTGCTTTCTGAGATCAAAAGGGGAACCAGCTCAGACATTGCTATACCATGTACTCCAGAGATTCCAGTTCTGGGATCAAGAGCTGTGCAGCCATGGCAAGGGATAAAGTTATGTTTGGACTGTATTTTGGAACTGTTGGGTAATATCACATAAATATAAAAAATATCTTCTTAAAATTTCTGTCTGCATTTAGATTCAATTTATCCCTTTATACATAAGCATTCTCTTGTTGGGGAATCACAACTATTTCGACTGGGGAGCCTAAACTGCTATTATCTATTTTTTTCCCTTCTCTGACTCAGGCTCAGTGAGGTTGATGACCAGGGTCTTGTGTGGAGCATCAAAGCAATGGGCCCCTGGTAAAGACAGAGCTTAACTCAGGTAGAATGGAAGAAGTCTCCATCGGCCCACCATTTGGGGGGCATCTAAAGCAGAGTCTGATGTTTTTGGTCTGGCAATGGCTGTTCCACTGTGACAACATTTTATGACCTAGTTCTAATAAATACCTATAGCTGCAAATTAGTTCACTGTCTCAATAAGCACAGTCATGTTTGTACAAGAATTCTGTCTGTTTGCACAAATAACTCTATTGTAAGGGACTCCAGGGTTTGGGCCTTTATTTTCCATGTTAGTTTGCATACCTTGCTCTCTTTTTGAAGGCATAGGTATATATGTTCTTATATCTAAAGCTCCTAATGCACAAATAAAATTGACCTAAGTCAAATACTCTTTAACTGACACTTAAAAAAAAAATAAATCTGGTATTGATCAGCTTTTGATTCATTGTGACAGCAAGAAACAAACTGCCAACTTCGTATTCCATTACAAAACATCTAGTTTGCATGAAGGAATTAATTATACAATGACAATGACTACACAACTAAATACAACTGAGCATGTTCCACACTGCTTCTCCTTTACATAGAAAAGAATTCATGGTCTTTGTCAGTTTTCTTCCCCAGTACTTGGCTGGTTTATGTCCAGAACGTGAGTTTACACCAATTTAAAACAATATTAGTTAATAGTACAGATGCCATGTATAGAAGAATTTATTTTTATTTAGAATTGCCTTATTTAAATTTGATTCCTCGGCAACTTCAGCTAGACTAAAAGAAGTCCAAATTAAAATTAGGAGTTTTCAAGCTTCTTTGATTTAGTGAAATTTTTTGAAATCGTAACTCAAATTGATCACTACTGTTTTTTCCATAAACAAACACTCAACCTAGATTTTCACGTGGCCTGTATTTAGCCTGGATAATTTAGCTTGGTACTTGAAGCACTGGCATTCCTTGCTGCCAGTAATTTACAAGTGAATGTTCACTTTGTGCGGATGTAAATGCCCACTTAAAGTGAAGATCCAGCCTTTTCACCATCTGTAATCGGGTTCACAACTCAGAGTCTGACCTTGCTTTCACCACTCTGTTAAAATTGGTAGGCAGGAGTCCTAAAGCACAATAAAAGTGGTCACAAAAATTAAAGGTGGAGCTACTTTGCCAATTATAGTGAAAGATGGCTGTGTATGAGGTAGTTTGTGAAGCTGAGTCATTTTAGCAAGCACAAAGCAGGCTAATTTGTCCTCTTTCTTGGTGGCCTCTATGTAAAACCACTTCATCATGTCTATTTGAAACCATCGGTCAACGAAATCTTGTATAAATTCATTGAATGGTTTTTGTGCATTAAAAATGTTTACTCAGTTCCGTTTGCGATACAAATAGAAACTAGTAATATTTTCACAATATTTACTGAAACATTTAGGTTGTAAGGAACCTGTTGAGATCATCTAGACGAACTTCCCTGCTTGAGTAGGATCAGATAGAGCCAACAGTCCAGGAACTTTTTCAGTCAGGTTTTGAATATCTCCAAGGCAGGTGTCTCCACAATCTATCTGGGCAGCCTATTCCAGTGTTTGACCATCCTCACAGCAAAAAATTACTGTCTTCTGTTGAGATGGATTTTCTTGTGTTCATTTTCTCTTGACCTGTCAGTGGACACCATTAAAAAGAGTATGGATCCCTCATCTTCACTCTCCCACATCAGGTATTTACACACCTTGAGAAGATCTCTCCTGAGCCTTCTTTTCTCCAGACTGAAAAGTCCCACCTCTCCAGTTTATTGAAATACATCCTATCCTATTCCTCCTCCACCAAGGGTTGGTAAGTATTATTCTGGAAATTCCCTCTGGCCTCAGGGACCTGAGATCGCTCAAGGCCAGTTTTAATGGTAAAGACTTTTTTTAATTGGGAAGGAAATTTTCTGTCATGACTAGGTTGATCAAGGCAGAAGTATGTGTGAGATGCTCTCTCTGTCATCACCAGGGATCATTTACTTGCTTCAGGAACTTGGTTCAGCCTGCTGTAGTTTAACAGGGCCTTACCATAGGCTTAGTTCATCAAAGAATAGAAGATGGAAGACTCTTACTGGAGCTGACACTGTCTAGCGTGGAGTACACTGGAAACGGTTTATATATTTTTTCCGATTTCACGCAAAGAGCTGGTAACAGCACCAGAATAGCCTGGGGACCAGATCTAAAGCCGACAACAGCTACGTGTACAAATAATTAAGGAAGGAGTGAGGACCAATGCAGCATGAATGGAAAGCTTCCAAATGAAGAAAGTTAATAAAAATATGGTCTAATTAATTCATGCTCCCTGTGTTTTATCTCTGCCCGCATGCCTAACAAAATGGCTCTCATTAGTCATTCAGGTAACCTACCTGGAAAGCACAAAAGAGAGTAGTTTCTTGCTTCTACTGGAGGCAACTAGGTAGGAAAATGGATTAGAGAAAACTCTGCTGGGAATGTCTTTGTGATTTCTGTGTAAAACATGAACTCTGACATACTTAGCATTAAAGCTTTTTACATATAGAACTGCTGAAGATACGTGAGGCATAGGACTTTTTGTCCCAGAATATCTGAGGCTACAATTCCTCCTACAGTACATGTTCCTGCCTGTTAAAAACTATAATCACCATCTCAAGAAATGGCTCCAGTCTCCTTCCTGAACTGTGGACTGGGAGTGCTCTTGGAAGCAATATTATCCTGAAGATGGCATGAGAAGCCTTTGGAGTTCTTTCTACCATCACTGTTGTTCGAAGGCAAAAAAAATTCAGGCAGTGGGTACTGCTTTTATATGTATGGAAATACTGAAATAAATATAGACCTTTGGTAGGTAGAGCCTTGTCTCCCATGTAATTACTGTGAATTTTATGTATTACCGAATAGTAAGAATTACTATTAGGTGAGATAAGTTGAGGGATAAGTTTTCATTTTTTGGACATTAGTAATAGAATTTATCATTGATTTTTAATATTTCTGCTAGACAAAAAGTGCTTCATTTTTCAGAACTTTTCTTTCTCAGCCATTCAGAAAAATAAAATCTGTTCTTTCATCTTTTCTCTTGCATTTATTCTTTTTACTTGTGGCCTTTATGGCAAAATTTTTTAAATGGACTGCAGGCATAGGTTTACTAAGCAGGAAGAGAGAAGCTGGCAAAATGCATGTCTCTCCACTGACACAGTGCATGATCTCCTCTCTCCTCCCATCTCCAAAACATTACCCTCCAGGTGGTGCTTAATACAGAAACATTAAAGGAGCTTTGCTATGCTTTTTCCAAAATACTTAAGTTTTTAACTTATGACCCCTTATTTCTGTTTGTTCTACTGCATCCATTGTGGAAATGCTATCAAAATTCCCAGAAGAGAAGCAGGAATATTTTTCTATTCAGAAGGTATATGTTCCATGAATAAGGTGACTGACTGATGAATTTTTTCTTGTCCTTTTTATTATCAAAAAGATGTGGAGAATATGAGAATGTGGAGAATATGAAAATGTTTTCTATATTTTAATGTGAAGCTTTACATGCCTCTTTTTTAATTAATCAGAAGGGCTTATATTTGTCTTGCCCTGACACAAGATGAGGAATGTTACAGAAGCACTTCAGCACAATAGATTGGCCATATAATTAAAGAAATAATTTGTCTATGGAACGTGCAAATTTCTGCCAGAACTTTGCTTTTTACAAAAAATCCTTGGGAGCAGCTGTCAAAGAAACTTTTCAGCATAAGATTTGCTTAGAAGAGAAAGACTGAGAACTAGTGCACTTAGGAATATCTTGGAGGCTGTTGAAACCTAGGAGAAAAAGAACCACTTCATGGATAGAAAGCGAGATAGCCTATTGCTTTGTTATCTGACTAAGAAAAACTTCCCACGGGTGACATGATTAAACAAATATCCCTATTTATAGTTCCAGAGCTCCCCATGAAATAACTAAATCCTTTTTTTTTTTTTCCCCAACAGATTTGAGTGTATCTAGTGGAGCCAGAAAATTTGACTCTTCAGATATGACTTCTGCAATTTGCCACAGAGCTGTAGGAAAATATCTGTACAGTTTCCATGACACAAATTTATATTTGTTGTATATTTATATCTGCTGAAATATTTTAACTTCTGAGGATCTTTAGGATGTGACCGTAGGAAACTCTAACCCACATTTGTTTCAAGGATTTGCAGACCTGGGTGAGTTTGTCATGTTATCGAATGACAGACTTTCTATATTGTATCATCACTGAATGGCAGACTTGAAGGCTCTGCTGTTCCATCTCTTATCCAATAATTAAAAAATTCACTTAATAGTGGTTTCTTTCAACCCAGTTTGAGTTTGTTTAACTTGAACATAGTCAAGTGGTTTTTGCACAAATGTATTAGTACCCCACTGATGCATATAAAAGGATTGAGAATTATACTTTCAGCTGATTTCTTCCTTGACAAGCACTTTTAAATTACCACTTGGCCTGTTTTTAATCAGTTTTGAATTTCTGTCAGGCTGAGATGCATTCTGTGTTTAATGAAGCAAATTGTTGATTAAAGCCTTTGCTATCATTAAAATTATTTGGCCCTTATTTTCAATTCTTTCTACCTCTGTTATTAGAGAGTTATGCTGATTTGGAGTGGTGAAGCCAACAGTGATATTGGCTGCAGTCTTACTCTTTATTGCACTGTTTACACAGCCTTTATTACCCTAATACAATACACTCTTTATTACACTAGTGCAATTGTTTCTTTTATGGCATGGCCAGAAGAGATCCATATATTCTGTTCATTGTCCTAACTATCAAACTTTGCAAATTCAAAAATAAAAAGAAAGGAAAAAAAAAAAAGAGTTCTGTTGCAATCAGTGTCCACAAAATTCTATTTAATCCTTTGTCATTCTTATGCAAAAGATAAAGTGGCTGTAGTTTGATCCACTCTATCTAAATTAAGTGCAGGCTAGCTGCTTATTTTTGAGTACTGTGTCATTCCTGCTTTTTGTAAAGGTTCTTTCCACCTATTCTTCCTTTTTGTCTTTGCCCATCAGTTAAATTGGGACGTTAAATGTAATTGGCTGTCACTCTAAATTTAACTGGAAGTGACTTTCTGGTGTCCAGTCCAGTTCCTACTGCAGGAAAACGTGAAGTACCATGCATTTTCTAAATTTATCAAAAAACTTTTTGACATTAAAAAATTAAAAATTGAAAAAAACAACACCTTCCCTCTCCCCCAAAAACCTAGTCTACTACTACATTTGCTATTCTGCTTGCCATTGATGTTTACTAACTTTTTCTTTTGGTAGTTTAAAATATTATCTGCGTATATGACCAAGTTACACTCCTTAACTTTTTATTTCATATTCTTCCTTATTTAAACAGGTCTTTTCTTGCTGCAATGATTGCCTCCTGCTGTATGCATAGATAGCAGCACTGTCCTACATTTTCTTTGACTAGGATAAGGAATTGTAATTCGCTCTTCATGTGACAGTATCTCCATTCCTTTGCTCTGCTTTCTCTATGTTTGTTGTAGTATGATCTCATATTTTCTGAGCACAAGTGATAGGAATTGTACTCCATTCCACATGAACTTTGTATGGTGACATTAAAGGTTCTCTGTCTCCACAGGACCATATCAACTGATACATTCTGGACTTTATCATTATACTATGCTGTTGGGTGAATCAGTCATCCCATGATTACCTAATGCCACAGAACACCATTCTTTTTTCTCATTTCCAACTGATAGATTCAGAGCAGAAATTCTCAGTATTAAGTGCATTACCTTGCATCTTATTTTCTTAAATAACATTTTTAGAATAGAGGGTCTCAAAAACAGTGTTTTCTTTATATTGAATCTTCTAATCATCTTTAGTATGAGACTATTACTCAGCTTTCCCTCATCGCCAGATGTCATCAGGAGACTTCCACTCTTTGTGCCAGGACCACTTATTGAAATTTGTAAGAGGCCTCAAGCTCTACTCAGGAGTTCTGCTGATAAACTCTACCTACTTAGATTGTATATTTAAAGCTACCCATTTTTGTCTCCCCCCAAAGTCAGTCTCTTCTTCATCTGACAGGATTTTATTAATCCTTACCCTCTTCAGCTGCACTAATAAAATTACTTACATGACATCCCATCAGATGATTTATAGTAATCCAGAGAGATTAGATCAATTGCTTCTCATTTGTCTGAAAATTTATATAGCTCTTCATGTGAACAATAAATAAAACTAAGATTTGTTTAAACAAATGTCCAAATAATAACAAAGAACTGCACATTAATGCAACCCCCCCAAACCAGAATACACAATGGTTCATTTCCTTTCAAGTCTTTGATGGAAAAAAGAAAAAAAAAAAAGTTTCTTCTGCCAGAAGCCTTCATTCTTTAATTTGTTGAATACATTGGAGTAGAGCTGAAAAGAAAAAGGAAAAAAAAAAAAAAAAGATCATTCCCTTTTGTGGCTTATTTTGATATTGAAAAACTGTTCTCATTCTGACTTGGATCAAAATCCAGGAATATTCACATTTGCTAGGAAAAAGTATGGAGTTTTGGCTCTAGGAACTTCCACCTGTCTGTCTGTCCTGCAGCCCCTGGGAGACCTGGAGGTTGTGGTCGTGGTACCCAGCAGGTGCTTTATTGAGGAACCATAGAGATGAGCTGGCAGAACACCAAGAAAAGTTTCAAAGCTTGTCTGGTGGCAGATTTCCAATGGGATTTCATCACAATTGGACTATTTTAGTGAAAAATTAGCATTCCGAGGAAGTAAAAAATTCCAAAAATATTTTCTCTGGATTTTCTGACCGACTTTAATGTTGATTAGTCTTGCTGCGGGAGGAGGCAGATAATCTCTGTAGGACACAGGTTGCAAAGTATTCACTGTGGTGGGATTTGCTCTGAACCACAATTCTGGTATGTCCTGTTAGGGCCTTGAGGCCAGTAAGGTCCTTCTTGTCCTTGCCCAGCTTCCACAGGGCTTTGCCTTACCCTGCCCCTGGCGCAGGAGCCCATGTCAGCCCCCTGGGGCCGTCCACCCCTGCCCCAGCGACACTGCAGCAGGGCTGGTCTCCAGCTACCCACAGCCCTGCCCTGCTTGGCCACGGGGCCACAGAAGACCTTCATTTCTTTCAGGTTAAGGTGATGCTAACTTGCCTGATTGATGCTTTGATGAGACATGCCTTTAACTGGCCTGGTTTTCTGGCTGGTTCATAACCCCTTTTGTTTATGGTGGGTATACCAAGATCTCAGAGCTGACAGCAAGGCTTAGATGGTTAGTAAGGTCCATATTTACCACAACTCTCATTGTAGTCAAGAAGGAAACGGGTTTTGGAGAATGAAAACACCTTGACAGGGGCACAAGAAGAAGCCTCTAGTTCCTAATAAAATTTAAACTTTTCTCACAAATAGCAGCCTTACAAACACTTTTTAGGCTGTAGCATACTCTGGATTCATATGGTTTGAGGTAAGTGAATCAATTTGGCTTAGAAGTCTGGTCATAAGGCAAAACTGAGAGCATAAACTACTCAAACTGCAGCTCCTTTAAGATTTTATGTTTTGATAAACCTAAAAACTTGGCCTGGGATTTAACCATAACAAAACTCTTTCTTATTGTTATCTGGCATAAAGCCACAGCTGGCAATGAAGTAGGCGTATTAACCCCATGTAAATGTCTGGAATAAAGTCTACTTGCAGATTTGAGAAGAGCTATGAAATCTAATATTCAGTGTTTGGAAAAACTTCATGCTATGGAGTTGATCCAGCTAAAAATTGTAACCTAGGTAGCTTTGGGAAAAAAAAAAAAACAATTTTTTTTTTTTTTCACAGTTCACATCAGTTTCCTTAATGTGGGGCCAAATTTATGAGCTGGAACACAGGACTGAGGAGGAAGACAGAAACTGCAGAGTGTTGGAAAGCAGGACAGGATTTAATGAGACAGACTGTGGGTATTTAAGTTGGCATTGCTTACAGAAGAGACATAAACTGATGAATAACTAAGTAGGTTAAATCTTCTTTTTCTTTACAAATCTTTCTAAATGTGCTACCTATGTCTATTCGCCTTTAAATTAAGCTAGTGGTGACTCAAAGGTATATCTCTAACACAAGAAGGCAATCTGCTCCCATTTTGTGGTAGATTCTTTAGCTGGAGCTCTAAAATATTAATATCCACCTTGGGCCTCCAATGTATTTCCCCACAATACCCCTAACAGTTGTGCTTTCAAGGCTGCAGGAATCAGTTTGAGAACCTAAGAAACCAAGTTGAAGAGGTATAATCTCTTCCATAAAATGTTACAGTTATTTAGGAAACACACAGTAACATCAATTGCAGTCCAGAATGTAAAGTTTCTAAGCTGAAAGTTGCAGGTAAAACAGTATGCAGTGCTTCATCTCAATTTCAGATCAAATTCACATTTCAGAATATTGATGTTTCCTTGTGCAAATAATTTCGTATTGTAATCCACAACTGCAAAAATATTTTTTTATCCTGCCTAATATACATGACATTTAAAGCTTATGCTCCGAGGCACAAAGCAGTCATTAAGTCACAGGATATATGAATAAATATATAAATATATCCTATCAGCAATTTATTCTGTATTTGTCAGTGCTGGAATTTCTGGGTCTTTTGTAAATCATCTGGTCCTAACCACATCAAGACAGGATGCCGAGTAAAACAGACTAATGATCTGATCCAACCTGGCAGCTTTTGTGAAGTTAAGTCACAAATGGAGGTGGGTTTATCCTATAGATAACAATGGCAATTATATGCTTGTTAGTACAGCTTGACCTAGTTTTTCTTTGATTTATGCAGCAGATGACAACTAAAACTAATCTATGACAGCTATTGTTAAAGCACAAGTATTGCAGAGTTCTGGAACAACATAAGAGCAAACGCTGCCTTTTCTGCTCTTTCCCAATATCTCTGTAAGCCTCTATACACGTGTAAATTTTCTTTTGTTTTTGTATCTCCCAAAGTATGGCAATGCTAACTGTGTTGGGATTCTGTCTATTCTCACAGAATGCATACTGACTTTTTATTGCCCTGTCTGCCTTACCAAAATGTTTGTAAAGGGTATACTCAAATAACTACTGTACTGGGAGTTATATTGCATCTTAGAAATTGTGACTTCAAATGGACCAAAGCATGCTATTCTTTTTCTTATACATGTTCTCTTCTTTTCCTTTTTTTTTTTTTTTTCCTTTTTTTACTCTAGAAAATACTGCATTCACCTCTATTTGGTTTTCTTAGCTGAGAAAAAAGTGAATGAAGACTTCAGGAGTTGGCTTATCAGTATTACTTCCTAGAGGGACTGTGAGGTCTCAAATTGTATTTCTTGGACCAACCTTACTGTGCTTTTATTCAGTTTTTTTTATCAGCTGGTGTGACCTGCAGAAGTGCTACGTTACTCCAGTGACTAGCTGTGTTTGCACTCCTGAAAATAAGGAAGGCAATAGTATTAAATAAACTTCTAGTCTTCACGTCCTGTAGACTTTGAGTGTTTTCTGTCTGCACGAAATACGTTTTTCTTAAAATGTATGCTCTCGTGACTATAAACTGTGATGCTTTAGGACTTAGAAAGTCCTGGATACATTTATTTGTCTTTAACATAAAATAGCTTGGCAATGCGTTAGGTGGCCATCCCTGCAGTGTATGGGGAGAGGCAGGCACTGCCAGCTGGGATGCACCAGTCCAGCGCACTGAGCACAGAGTTGCCCAAGCTGGCTGGTGGGGACTGTGGAAGGGACAACTTGCATTTGCTCCTCTGTTGACTTCAGTATGCAGCTGGGGCTGAATGGAGGGATTTACATTATTCTATTGTCCTTAACCTGGTCGCTAGAGCTTGTCTGAAAAATAAGGAGGTTTAGGGCACATCTTTGTTTCAGAAAAGTTGCTGGTGAAAAAGATATTTGAGTGGGATGATTTTACCAGTTTGTGGAGGTGGGAGGCCTGGGTTCAGTGCCTTCTTATGCTTAAGGAGATGTATTTCACACTTAACTGAAGTTTCTTTAACCAACAGCTGTTCTAGGTTGCCCTCTTTTTGAACTTCTTTCATTTTGCAAAAAAACAATAAAAGATTCATTGCCTCAGAGACACAGATAAAGGAGGAATGCCTGGATCACAGAGCAGTACCCAGCGAACCTGGGGAGAACAGAACTGCCAACTCAAAGTAATAAAACCCAGAACATTAAGGCTCTAGCTACATTAGCATTTTGGTTTGGGGCAGCAATGCAATACTGAGACAAATCCCTTGATTGCCCCTAACAGTGGTTTGGTTCAGAGGGATGTTTTGGTACACACAAATGAGAATCTTTCAGAGATAATGGCATTAGAAGCTCTGCTTCAGGTGCTCACCAAATACACTGCAGCCTCTAACAGGAAAATAATGGTCCAAGGCAACGACTGCTTCTTCCAGCAGATTGAAATCAGATGTGGTGGGGTGCCAGGTCCAGGGAACTGGCTAGCTTGAATTAAAACCCCAAATTACATTTATTGTAGATGTAGCGTTCTCAGCAGTTGCTTTGATCTACTTTTGCTCCTGTTGTGCTAAAGTTTGGATCAGCAGAGAAATAAATTCAGATCATTTTGGAACATGAATTTTAAAAAGTTAGCTTTTTAAAATAGATCAGAAGACAGAATTCAGTCAGCTGCCTAGACACCCCTAATATTAGACTCATTTTAAAGCAATATTGCAGAAAACATTTGTTGAGATAGAAGTTATTGAACTGAGAGGCAAGGGAAAACAAGAAAAGTTTTAAGTATCATTAGCTCATTTTAATGTAATTTTCTTTAGTTTAGTTGGTTATTGAACTAACAGTCCTGAATACAAAATAACTCATTGCTTTTTCATTGAAGATATATAGGCTACATGTACGCTCTTATGTTCCAGCTATTCAAAGTATTGCTAATAGAATTTCTGAATGCCTTCTGATCATTCCTTTTGATATGTACAGCGTCATTTGGGGAAACTACAGTAATGTATTTTTAAAATGCCTGAATGGCCACTTGTAAATTGTTTCTGTTGTTAAATGTAGTTCTGTATTCAAATGCAAATGAATTATTTAATAGGATATATTTCAGTAAAATCACTATTTTACTTTCACAATTGCTGTTTTACCTTTATAGATACTCTCTTAAGAAAAAAATATCTGACAATTTAAAATAACACAGAAAAGCAGATCCTGGACTAAACCCTATCAATTTTGAAATGGAAACATTTTTCAGTTACATTAAAAATGAAGCCCATCTACTGATAAAAACAGTAGCATTAAAAGTATTGTACTGTCTTTTAGAATACTCTAAATCAGATAGCGTAATCTAAAATTGCATCTCTTTAATCATCTGTTTTATCTCCCACTTCTGGCATGGTTTCAGCAGTCGATAAGAAATATAAAAAGTAGGAATTAAATGCTTAGAAAATCATGACTTCTTCAAAATCTGGATTTTTAGGATTCATACAATCCAAATATCTGACAGTCTCAGGGACTAGTTGAAACATTTAGTTGATAAAGGCTTTGGAAAATGAGGACATGTTCAGCAATACAAGGTGGTAATATTTCCAGGACAACAAGCCTTGACAGAGGCTTGTAGAGGCTGGGGTTTACAATATCTTCAGTCACAAACAAGAAGTTAAATCCAATAAGGAGAACTGCAGCTCCTTATTTGAAAGCAGTGCTTGACTCGGAGATGTCTTGCTCCTACAGCGACATCCAAAATCTAAAGTTAGAGGCATGGGAGGAAGTGACATTCAGAGAGGACATCAGAAATCCAGCTACTGAGCAGGGCACCACCTAAACCTGGCTAATAGAAAACTCTGGGAAGAACCTGAAATTTTGCCACAGGACAGAATATAAGTGCTTGGTTCAGGACAGCCGGCTGGCATCTCTGCCTAAACACAAGGCACATGAAATTGTATTTTCTAACATCTATGTACCTTGACCTTTTGTCTCCACTGAGTAGAGGGGGCAGACATCTTTTATGCAAGGCTAATGGAGCGGTTGCTCGGGCAGCATTAAATCCGCCTGTGGTAACATGCTCTGGGTTTGAAGGTTAGCGCAGCCTGCACAGAAAGGCACATGCACTCCTTTTGGCTACGTTAAGGAGCTTAGTGTGCTGTTTACAGCAGACTGCAAGATGGTTGCATAGGTTGAAGCATTTCAGTCACAATATATGGGGAAGAGTCATAACCTAAAATTTGTCATGAAAATATGCATATCTGCATTTACAAGCAGGCTTCCACAATTAGAAAATGTAAGATATCTTGTAATCAACACTGACATTTGGTATTCAGCTACTGGAAAGTGCAAATTGCCAAACTCTGGATCAATTACTTGTAGTAAGGAACAACAAATACAGTCATCGCTCTTTGAGGAATGCAAATTAAATCTTAGGAGAGGAATTGCTACTAGCTAACCATGCCACTAAATAGGAAATGTAATGAATACTTACATGTTATTTTAGAAATCTTTCACATGTGGTCAAATCAGGTCACAGCTGCTAGTAAACCTCACAGCATCCAGAGATGACATTGCAAATACTTAGGATCAGAGAATAATATGTCAAGCAGTTCAGATACACATCATATCACTAAATTTCAATATAATCTTTCAGGAGCTTAAAGAAGATTGAGATGAACAGGAAAGTTTTCCTTCTGCCACATCAGCTCAACAGTAGAACCAGAAAATTTCTTGCTCTGTGGGAGATGCAGTGTGGTCGAGAAAGCCTAGATGGAAAATGGTAAGTACAAGATATGTTGTTTAAAGCCATCTTGAAATGTTTGACCTAATTTCAGAGAATCTGAAACATTTAATGAAGAGTACTTTACATAGTGTTTTTAATAAAATTTTTCTCTTGCCACCAACCTTACTAACAAATTACATTTTGCATCACGGTGACCTTTGAAGACCACATCTCCCCATGTTAGATGGAGTCCTTTTATTCAGTGAAGCTACTTCTGTTCTGAAGATCTTACATTGTAAATGTACAAGCACAGATGACATTAAAAAAACAGTGGGGTAGGATAAGAAAAGAAGGGACACAGGAAAGTAGTACCATTCAACATAAGTCTGTTATAAAGAAATACATTAATATCTTTTGTATCTCTGTGCAGGCTAGGACATAATTGGTAGACATTTTCAAGAGGCAAGACTACAGTTCAGATTCCAACATGCTGGCCTGATTTCAGAATATTTCAGAATTCCAGAGTCATCATACTGTGTTTTTTTTTTTTCCTGTATGACTTTCCCTTAATAAATCTATGGTTGACTTGGAAATAAAATCTGACCATATTGTAAAAAGGGGCTAGTTAGCTGATTTAGGATAGCATTCTGTAGCATTTGTCTTAAAAAGAACATGTGGTTCGAATAAGTCACAGATAGACCTAGCAGAAGAAGCTGGGGCATTTTTAGTTAGGAATTTGCATTACAAGTGGGCCATTGATGAATGGCAGGAGGTGTCTCTGTTAAAGGTAATGTAATGATTAGTATGCATCGCTCAAATCTACAAGTTCAGTTTGGGAAGCAAAGAGGCCTGGACAATTTTTCTGCATGATTAGCTAAAATTAAACTTGGCATATGAAACTTTAGTAGGTCATCCATTCTTAGAAGACTCAATGCACTTTAAGTTGTGGTTAGAAACTGAATTTTTATAATTCAAGCAATTTACTTTTTTATATATGTAAACATATCGATTTATACAAAGGAAATTAATATATGTATATTCCATCAGATTAACAATTTCTTGATGATTTCTCATGATTCTTTATACCTTCTATGCTAAGTGTGGTTGGCTTGACTGCTTGACCTCATACATTAATTACCCTGCCTTGTATGCACTGGTTTTCCAGCCTCTGAAGGCCTCCCGCCAACCATTAGAAAATCAGCACTACAATTTTGTGTGCTTGAATGGTGACTAACGTGCCTATGAGTTAATTTAGATGCAGAAACTTCACACTTATTGCCACAGCAGTTAACCAAGATCACTTTTGCTGTGGCCACCAAAGTTTGAAACTGAGGACTCCACAGTGGGGAACCCTCATCTCTTTAGCCTCTTAGACTACTGTCTTGTGATAACATCCAGGGGTAAATCTCTACAAAGAATGTAATCTGTATTGTCTTAGCATGGCTCTTTGATAAGGGTGACTGATCACACCCACGTTGCCACCTCTCACTTTATAAATGTCATACTGTCATGTTTTTTTTGGAAGCTAGGCAAGATTAGCTCTTTAGAAGATTAGATCCTCTAAAGTTACCAGCTAATGGCCTCATCTTTTTAAACAATAAACAATTTTAGAATTAAACTGTCTTTTCACTGCCTTATGTAAATCTTTCTCCTATCTTATAGTTGTGTATCTTGAACACCAGGTACAAAGGGGTACATAAAAAGCTGCAGCATATCATCTCTATTCCTTAATTCTGGGAATGAATCCTTTTGAATTTAGTTCCCAAAAATGTTTCAGCCAGGAAAAGTCCAAAATAACTAGTTTAACAATCGATTTTTTCCACTTGTTTCTTTCAAAACTTTTCATTGAGTTTGATGTCAGTGCAAGAATATTTTTAGTCTCTCAGAATTATTTTTTCAGAAATAATTAATTAAAAACATCATTCATCTGTAATACTAGGGAATATGTACAAGAGAATGAATTAGTAGCATTGCACAAGTCACAGTCAAGCTGGTATTTTCTAACTTTTTTGTTTCTGAATTTTTTGCCTTTTAATAATGTTCCTCTAATGCAGGTTTGGAATGTGTAATATATTTTTTTATTTCTTCTTCCGTTCCCTAATATTTATTCAGCTACAGTCTGCAAACTGGCTTTGTATGCATTTGTGTCTTTAAATATTTGCTCTTATAGGAAGACTCCTACATGTACATTTCTGGTGATGATTCTAATGAGGTACCCCAGCCTTCAGGGCACAGTTCTGTCAGCAGGTGCTCCACACAAAGCAATGTTCAAGCTTGCAGGTTATCTTCAAAATAGTGTAATTTTCTGGAATGATTCAGCATGCAGTGGGGGAAATACTGGCATAGGGCCCAGAGCACTTAAGCATCTCTTTTTCTTCTGAACTAATATTTACAAGTTAAATACCACATCCTTCATAATATAAGTAAAAAATTAACATTACTAATATTGGTGGCATTGTGCTGCCACCATTTTCATGATGGACAATATTCCTCATCAAAAAAACCCCAAACCCAAAACACACTCCCAAGACCCAAAAGTTCAAGTTGTTATCAGGCTTGTGATTACAAAAGCAAAGAAAGACATTTAATTTCAATTTTAAACTAGCTAGATTTACTTGCAGGCTTCTTTTTTCACTCTATTTTTTAGTTACAAAACAAGAAATAAAACTGACATTATTCACTCATTTGTGTTATGCAATGACTATGCATAGTGGTCATCCATTAAACAAAGACCTCTTTTTGTGCTTACAGCACACTAGATATACTATACTATACTATATATGTATACTATACAAATATGTATATTTGTGTATATATATTATGTATGTATCCTATACAAAACCACCATGTATTTCAAATACATCATATAATTTTTTACTTACTATGAAGTTACTAAAATACTGAAAAAATGAAGCACATTAATTTATTTGGTATTAAAAATCCTTTATAGTTACAGCATTGTTAACAAAACAGAGTACAAATTTAAAAACTCTTCTAATTAGAGACTTCGAATTTTAAACAGAAGTTTAAAGAGAATGCTATATATCCTGTTTCCAAACTTCTCTATTACAAGCTCATGGTCATACCCAAAGCGGCAGTAAAGATTTAGTTAAAAAACAAAACAAACCAAACAAAAAAAGCAAACACAAAAAACCCCAAAGAAAAATTGTTTAGTTAAAAAGTAAGTATGCCAAACAAAATTTTAGTAAAAATAAAACAACCTTTCTTTAATTAATATTTTGAAAACTTTGGTAAGTTTTCTCAAAGAACAGGTATAGCCTTCTTAATATTAGCAGAGATCACAAATTGTTGTCATCTCTGTCCTTAGAATAATTGCAGCCCTGAGTCCAAAAGTGAGTTCTGAAAAGAGTCTTTGCTGGAAATCATTTTTAAATGATCTTCCAGCAGTTAAGGGTATCAATCATCAATCTATTTTTTGACAGTACCTTGAGTCAGTGTTTATCCTGGTAAAATCAATCTAAAGTCACACAGGCAGTACACACTTTTACAAATTTCCATTTCATACCAACTGGCAAGAGTTACTGCCAGGGAAGCAGCAGGGAGCTACCCTGGGTGGGGCAGGGGAGCTGGGAGACAGGAGCTGGTGGCAGTGGTGGGGAGGCAGGCAGGGCAGGTGAGATGTAGAAAATGGTTGTAACTGCATGAGAAAGCCTACCTCACTTTTAGTTTCAACATCAGCCACTTTACAGTCAGCTCAGCAAGGAGCTGAATTCAAGTTAAATGTACTTCTCTTATATTTCAAAATCCTTCTATATTAACAGATCCAACAGAAGACCTTCACTGACAACCAGCATATCATGAATAAAAAGCAACAGACGATCAACTGGATTAAAAATTTGGACCAACTGGATTAAACCTTTGACACCAGCAGACGAGCATCTCTAATGACAAAGTAAAAGTCAATTGACTACGGACATCTACTATAAAAGGGGAACATTGATAATGAATATTATCAAAATAGAAAGTTTCAAATGAGTCTGAATAAGATATCTCCAACAGGTTAAATGTAAACTCTTTATCATCACTCTTCATTCTGTAGACAAGATCCTTCACTGGTTCATTTTAATAAGGTCATTTCACATCAGTAGAGGTATGCCTGAAAAGACCAGATGAGAAGCTGATCCACTGTCTTTTTTTCTATTGTATGTACCCAGGAGACTGATCCAGATAAGGATATCTACCCAATACAGTGATTGATATAATTGCTAATTAGAGCTAGTATCTTACAATTGCAGAGTATCTGTACTGAAGATTCTCAGATTAATCATGTTTTTACAGATATATTTCATGAGATATTTTAAAGTTTTTTTTTAAATATATGTTTGCAAAGACCATATGAACACCTACAATTTATGAAATACATTTTTAACAACTTCTTTAAAAAGCTTTTTTCAAGTTCAAAATTTTCTCTGAAACCATATTTTGCATGAAGAGCAAGTGGTGATTAAAAATTCTCTTTGAAGTTGAACACTTGTGGAGAAACAAATGAAACATTTTATGCACTTTTCTCTATGCTTTCAGCTAGCCAAAAGTAAAGAATTTGCAGATGGTTTTGAAGAAGGCAGGAGGGAAGGAATCAGATATTTATCTCATTTAGAAATAAAATTGTGCCATAATGGTGAGATTTTCATGATGGATTTTGTTTTGAAATACAACAGAAATAAATATTACTCGGTGCATGAGAAATCCTAGGTTTCAGGAAATTTGATGTGAGACAGTTTGAAATCAACAACCAAGATAAACAGCTGCTGCCTGTGAATGAACTAAATATTTATTGCAGTGCTTGTCGTGGGGGAGTTTAGAGTGCCATAACCACAAGAACAGAAGCGTACCACTCGGTGTCACAAAATATAACCTGTTTAGGAAGAAGACGGGATAATGATTTCTGTGCTCGGATCCCTGTTCTAAGCACACTGAACACTCAGGACAACAGAAGCCCTGGGTTTCCCCCTGTTTTGGTGCAGCTCAGACCTGCACCATGGACCAGGCAAAGAGGACACTCATGCCAGCCAGGTCCTGGTCCCCGTGCATAGCTGCACCTTGAGCCCAGGCTGATACAAGGTGCCAGACACCCAGGTAGGGAGTGTCCCCTGAGGGACAGCAGTTCTCACTCTTTATTGCTGTTCTAAAACAGATTGTCAAAATAAACTGCCAAAGGCCTTGCTACTTACGTAGTCCCAGGCTGATCTCTGTGATTTTCCCATATCCAGAGCCAATTACAATTCATTACCTGTGTTGCCATCACCTTCCAGCCTCCTGCCCCCAACAAGTCACAGAGATATCAAGCTGTTAATAGGTCACCTGCGTTTCCTTATTTCTTTCCTGCACATACCTAAACCACAAGAGCAGGACAGATTAACCCGTGTCTCATTTAGCAGTGCACTTAGTTGGGCAACCCCATGACATTTATCTGTGCATCCCTGAGCACACTCCGGAACCGCCTAACCAGTTAGGGCTGGGAAGCCGTGGTCGAGGTCCCACCTACCCACGCGATGCTTTCGGGTGGGCTTTATGCTGGGCCAAATGTCACTCGAGAGAAGACTGATGAGCAAAATCAATCATAGGTGCTGCTTTGGGTCACAAAGCTTTGTTGACCATATTGTCAGCTGACAGTTTTGCTCTGGAGTTGTCTGAGTTTCAGCAACTGCCGTTGTACTGTAAGAATGTTTATACAATCGTATTTCCAAGTTAAAGATGTCTGTTACCACCACACGTTATTTCCTGAAGGCAGAATTCCATATCAGTTATATGCATAATTAAAAATGTTATTTAAAGAAAAGACAAACCCTTGTCCCTTGTAAAAAGCATGGCAGGTGGTCTAAGGCTGCTTAGCAATTTTCCAGATAGTATTTTTGCATTTCCTTTGAAATTACTTCAGACAAACAACATCGTATTTAGATACTTTATGAATTTCGGTGTTGGATAATGTATTATGAAAGGAGGAGAAATGGCTTTCAAAATTCAGACGTAAGAAGTATTCTGATTTGTAGCAGAAGTAGTCACTACACTTAACTAGGTTTTCTGAGGATTTCTGTAAAAACAGTTTCAACTACAGCCAACCTGAGACTTTGTAACAAAACAAGAAGATTGATTTTAGAGATCTGAAAACAGAGGGGTAATTATATTCTCATTTTCATGTTCATGATGTGCACAATTCTCCTATTAAACTTTAATGGGTGTTGCAAGTGAAAAAACATATGCAACAAGATAGGGAAAACACCACAAAGCTGTTAGCTTTGAAACTCATTGTCAGATAGCAAATATTACCGCTATAAATCTTAACTTTCACAGCCAGCGAGAGCTGCAGGCTAGACTAGAGAAAGAGACAGGCATGGAACCAGAGCTGTGCATTAGAAGTAACACACTGTACATTGCTAAAATATGTATTGTGATTAAGTTAATATTGAACAGTGAATTTTATAACCTTTTCTGATTTTCTTTTCCCCAGGCAAAAATCAACACTTTTCTAACTGCAGCGTCTTTCACAATTCATTTTCTGTAGTGTCAAAAGAGGTGTATTAAACACTCTGGGAGAAAACACACTCTCTGATACAGTGGCAGCGGGGTGCATATGGTTTCATAACAACATTAAAAGCTCACCTTTCCTCCTCTCCCTTTCCAGGAGCTGTTGCGGGAAGGGTGACACAGAAGTGAGAGTGCACTACCTGCAGTCGGCTCCCAGAGAGCTGTGAAAAAAGACGGCGTGGAGAAGTGCAGGGTGTACTAAGTAACATCTGTTCCTAAATGGATGTAATAAGATCCAACCCCCTTAGCATAAACAGAAACATATCAAGTTAAATAGGGTAGCAGCAGGACTCAAGGTAGAGCTGGTGGAAGTCGTGAAAATAAATGAGGGGAGCACTAACATTTGTGACACCAGTCAGCTGCTTGACCAGGCTGGTGCGTTCCTGGTGACATGTCCATTTATTAAAAACACGGGGAAAATGTGGGATTCCAGCCGTTTGACATAATGCAGAAAAGAAGCATTAAAAATTGTGATTTACAACATGTCTTCATGAGAAGTCTGGGAGACAGGTGGGGAGGTTTTTTTGGCTTTTGACCCAATCAAAATTTTTGGGGTGAAACTGGACAGTTATAAATGACAAAAATAAAAGAAAGGCAAAATTTGCAACCAAACAGAGAGCTGGAACAGAATTTAAAGGGGTAACCAGAGAGAAACCCTTACCTGTGCTTTCACAGAATTCTTTTCAGGAACTAGATCATTTGTTTTTCTGATATCTGGGCTGTCTTTAGATTGTAATAATATTTTTTTCCTTATTTTTTCCCCAGCCTCTTCTGCTACCTTTGTTCAAGTTCAGCAAATAGTGTGTATACATTTTGGTTTAAAAAAAAAAATAGCTGGATATAAATATGCACAGATGTTCATTTCTTTCTCAGAGGAAAAACTGCCCCATTTTTAAAAAGCCCCACATCTGAAAGCTATCTAATGAAGCCTCAGTGAGGGAGGGAATTGAAAAGGAACAGTCAAAGTAAAAATAGATGTTTCAAGATAAAAATTAAAGAAAGTACGTGACACAAGTGAAAAGAAATACTGAGAGGCTGACTGAAATCAGATGTAACAGCAAAGTTACATTTAGAGGTAATTTGATGAATTACTTAAAATGACATTTGTGACTGTGATGATTTTAGCCCACAGCTTTTCTCTCTGGCATGGCACCACCAGCATGCCCTCGCCCATATGAGTGCTCCATACTAAATGTTCCCTGCAGGAAATATCTCAAACACATCTCCTGCTTCAGCCTTTAAATGCAAGTTCTCCTTTTCCCAAATCGAGCTTTTCTAGAAGAAAAAAAAATAGGATTTTCTGTGTCTTCCTGGAAACACTAGACTGTAATATGTTGGATAATTTTTTTCAAGAGTAGGAAGACAGAGAGCAAGAACACAAAAAAGAAAATTCTCCAGTTCCTCTAAGAAGCAGCAAGTCTGCCTCAGAAATTAGACGAGGTTTTGGGGAGGTAGTTTTATACTTCCCTGCAGGGGGAAGTAGCTTTATACTGCTTTTCCACCAAGTACATTAAACATAAGTCTAGCAGCTTCATCTTGCTTTTCAGTCATCCTTCACTCGGTGCCACACACTGAGCAAAATTTGACTCACTCTACACTGGTAGTGCTTTTAGTGAGTTACCGTGAAAAACAGCATGGCGTTTTAACCTAACAGCATGAGAGCAAATACATTCATGCATCTCCACTGAAAACAATATCAAATAGGAAGTAGATAATATTACCAATGCTATATACATGATACTGCCAGCATCTTGTGTCTTAACCAAGTGCTTGTAAACATTACAAAATACAGACACTAGCCCACAGATTTTTTCCTTTTTTAAAGTTTGATTTTGTGAAGCCCCTGTGGCTGGCAGCAAACTCTGCAACATCTGAAGTGCCAGATGCCAGCTTGTTTTGTTTTGCTCTTTGGTTTACAGTTGGATATCACAAAGTGGGTGCAGACTATCAGGTTTATTCCTTTGTCTCCTTATTTGCTTTATTTGTTTTCACGCACAGGTAATAAACAGCTCTCTGGTGAGCTGTCAGTAAATCCCTGCACTGGAGTGTATAGTGTAGCAGTCTTTACTCCGAATTAAGAGGCAAAATCAGATCAAAGAGCTCTCATGGTGGCCATGGAAAAAGGGGAATCAGTTTGCTCTTAGGAGACTGTCTGAGAATAGGTCTATTATTAATAGGGTGTGTGGAGGGGGGCTTGTGTGTATGTGTGTGATAAAGGATGTAAAGCAGGAAGGGAGGTCTGTGTTAGGGAAAATCAAACTAGCCAAAGCATGCTTTTCAAAGTTCTTTGATAAAACAATCTCCATGCCTTTTGGTGGGGAGGGAAATTGGGAGAAGTATCCTCAAGCATTTCAGTTAACCTAAAGTGTTACATCTCATTTTGGAACTATGTGATATGCTTGTGTCCTGGTTTGAGGTAAAACAGGACCAATTTTGTTCAGTAACTCTGCTTGCTAACTAGGCCTCTTCTAACTGCTGAAATTAAGAGCATATTGTGCAGAAAACTGCTCTTTCTCAGAGTGATAAGACCCATGTTTATAGCTGACACCAAGGCACGGTATGCAGAGAGGCCCTTGCTTAGACTTACTGCGATAACGACCAAGGCCAGACACCTTGTTATTTGCCCTGTTGGAGGGCTGGAAGCAGAGAGGCGTAGAGGGGTCCCATCTGTGGGGAGGAGCAGACAGGACAGGTGACCCAAACCTGACCAAACAGTGTATTCCACCCCATCTGCATCATGCTCAGTATAAAAGCTGAGGGATCAAAGGCTCAGCATCCATTTTTCAGTTGTTCCGGTTTTCCGTTTTATGGCTTCTGGCTTCACCTTCTTCTCCAACTTGTTTGGGCTTTTGCTCTTGCTGGGACTCTTGTTTTTCTTCTTCAATGGCCGGCGTCTGAGGAGGACTCCATCGGTTCATCTGCCTTTGATCCTGACCCGTGTGTTCCTGGATCCAGTTCCCTTCCATCACTGAGTCCAGTCTGGGACTTCCCCAGTGCCTGCCAGTGATGTGATTGTCATCCTGGGAGCTTGATACGATTTTGTATATATTTCATTATTTTCTTTTGTTATTTTATTCTTTATATTTCATTAAAGTAGTTTAGTTCTTACTAAACTAGTCTCTCTTCTTCTCTCTCTCCTGCTCGGCAGGAGAGAGGGAACATCTGTCGCTCGGCTTGCTTGGGCCAATCCGGCCCAAACCCACGACAGCTTGTCAATTTTTTTAAGATCAGTTTTGAAAGTTGTCTTGAAACAGCTACTTTTGTTCTGAAAAAATGCAGTAATTCTTTTGGCTAAAGCCAGAAAGTAGGTCTCCTTGGTTTTGAGGAGAAAACTAGGAGAGAAAGAAAAAGAATTAAAAAAATCATGGAAGTGGAATATCTTTGAGTAAATCCAGAAGTGTCATGGTAAAAATTAAACTACACAAGTAAAGTTCTTCTAAGAGGTAGCACATCATCTCACCAATGTAAAATTCCATCTGTCTGGAAAGACTGGATTATAAACGATATTACTCTGCCACTGATAATGATGCATATAGTTTTAAAAATTGTTTTGAAAAGAGAATAGGAAGTGGTTCACAGTAGATAGCAAGTCCTCTGAAGTATGAAGGATTACAGTCTGAGCTCTGTCCGCAAGCTTTTCTCCAAACAAGTAGAGAAGGCTTCATCTTCCATTATTTTCAACTTCTACAGTGTAGATAGTAACATCTGAATTAGATACGCTCATCTCCCTTTATAGGCAGCGCAGAGAGGTAAGTACAATTCTTCTCACCCTGAGATAAAAACGTGAAATCATCAGGTGAACTGTTACAAAAAACGGCTTTTTCCTCCCCAGTTCCTTGCAGAATTAATGGTCAAGTGTAGACATTTACATTATAGACACATACAATTCAGTTTAATAAATCCTTCTGTGATTTTTCTGGGGTTTCTCAGAGCCATCAGAGTCTTCACTGTGTTCTGGGCCACTTCAGGAGTAGCCACAGCCCATTGCTGCTGCAGTGGGAGGACGTAGAGCCTGGCTGGCCAGCAGTAGCTGGAGACACTATGCTGTTTCTGACTGAATACACCTTTATAAAAATTACCTGGCTGATCCTGGTAGACCCAGAATGGAGTAAAATTTGTAGGATAGAGTAGGGTCTCTTTAAAGACTTTGTAAATCTGCTATTGATGATTACCAGATCTCCTGTTTAAGGAGACTCCAAGCTCCAGCTGGTCTACAGGTGATTAGGCCTTGTGTTTTGCATGCCTGCAATAAGCACTCTCATTCTGATTCCAGCATGAGCCTCATACTAAGTTTGCTGAAGGAGTAAAAAAAAATTAACACCTACGATGTTTGCACTACCCCCCCTCCTGTCCTCCCCCGCCATCTTCAAGTGAAGTGACAGCAGTACATCTTTCAAATTTAGTCACTGACCTGGCAAAAACCTTGTTGCTTGGATGACAAATTTTCTTTTCAGTACAACAAGAGTTATTATTTCATCAATAAATTCTTTGGGTTCAATAAGAAAAAAACTTTGGTTGATACTGTTTAAGAAAGTTTTGGAACTGTATGTGGTTTGGAAGTGGAAGCTGGTGAAAGCTGGCTTTGCTGGTCTCTGGAATTCCTTTAACTTCAACTCCAAAGGGTTTATACTGTTATGCTTGTTAGTTTTCTTTCCAAATCTTAAATTATTTCCATTCTGTATTGCACTACATTAAAGCATGCCAAAAGAAAGTCTCATAGGTTAAGACAGATAAAAGCATTCTTTGGAAGGTACAAGGATGGCATTTCATACTTGCCTGACGAAGGGAGAGTTGGGACAAGCTGATCAACAAAACTCACAGCAGCATGGTGGGATGTAATAGCTGATGGTAAGAGGGCAAACGAAACTGTTGCTGTAAAACAGGCTGAACAGAGCAGCAGCAAGAGAGTTTACTTGCTGATAATGATGTAGATAATGTGTTACAACAAAGAAGGGTGAAGGACACAAGAGAACAAAACCTGACAAACAGTATATGGTCTTTTTATCAGGGACTGCTAAGGTGAAAGCAGAGATCCTGGATTAGGGCTTTCAGCAGCAGTCTAGAAAGACTTTTTCAAGGATTTACTGTTGTCAGAAAAGCAAACAACAGCTTCTTTTGTTACCCTAAGTGCTAAGATGCCCCTAAATGCAAAATGTCTTTTTGCTGCTGGAAAATGAGACATTTTCTTTGTGTGATACATATCCTAATTTTACAAATTACCTTGTGAAATTAATAGTTTAATTCAAAAAAGTCATGGAGATTATACACACAACTGCTACTGTAAAGAATTTATTTTAATTTGCCAGTTAACTTTTGATTTTTAGGTTCATACAAATTATAATAAATGTAATTATGTTTAAATTATGACAATGATGATATTAAATATTCTAACATATTTTAACAGACCTGATCATTGATCAAGTTTCATACTCGCACTACCTGTTCTTCTGTCTTACTACCCTTATAAATGAATATTGGGTATAATTTTCTAAACTAAATCTCCCTTGCTGCAAATTAAGGAGATTACACAATTAAGAAATATTAATTATCCATCTCTTTTTACAGTAATATAATATTCTATAATATAATTTGGCACTGAACTAAACTTGTTTTACATTTCAGAACTCAGAAGGTTGAATGAACAGAGTTTAATTTTGAGGAGTCATCAGGTTACTGATACAGCTGCAAAATACTTGACTGTAAAACATTCCAGTAAAAAATTACAGAATTAGCACACTGAAATTGGTCTGGACACAGACCGTCCAAGATAAATTGCAATTGGATGAGAAAGAAAAAGAGTCTTTTATATCTTATAACAATACCATAAAACATAACAAAAAAAAATCAGAAAAAGGATTGACTATTAAGTAACAGACATAATAGACAGAAGAGCAGGAAGAACAAAACGAATGTTTTTTCGAGGTTGAAGAACCAGGTATGGTTGCAACAGTGCTGAGGAATGTTGATCCAATTTATTTTTAAAACTGTTCGATCATTTCATGAAAAGACTTAATCATTGATCATTACTGCCATGAACTTGGTGGACAAAGGCAGAGCAACGGACGTCACCTACCTGGACTTAAGCAAAGCATTTGACACTGTCCCGCATGACATCCTGGTCTCCAAATTGGAGAGTCACAGGTTCGATGAATGGACCACTCGGTGGATAAGGAACTGGCTGGATGGCCGCACTCAAAGGGTTGTGGTTAATGGGTCAATGTCCACGTGGCGGCCAGTGACGAGTGGTGTCCCGCAAGGGTCAGTACTGGGACCAGTGCTATTTAACATCTTTGTTGGAGACATGGACAGTGGGATCGAGTGCACCCTCAGCAAGTTTGCCGATGACACCAAGCTCGGTGGCGCGGTTGACACACTGGAGGGAAGGGATGCCATCCAGAGGGACCTGGACAGGCTTGAGAGGTGGGCTAATGCAAATGGCATGAAGTTCAACCAAGCCAAGTGCAGAGTCCTACACCTGGGACGTGGCAATCCCAGGCATAAATACAGGCTGGGCAGAGAATGGCTGGAGAGCAGCCCTGAGGAGAAGGACTTGGGAGTGCTCATGGATGAGAAGCTCAACATGAGCCGGCAGTGCGCGCTGGCAGCCCAGAAAGCCAACCGTATCCTGGGTTGCATCAAAAGAAGCATGGCCAGCAGGGCACGGGAGGTGATTCTCCCCCTCTACTCTGCGCTTGTGAGACCCCACCTGGAGTACTGTGTCCAGCTCTGGAGTCCTCAACATAGAAAGGACATGGAACTGTTGGAACAGGTCCAGCGAAGGGCCACTAAGATGATTAGAGGGATGGAGCACCTCTCCTATGAGGACAGGCTGAGAGAGCTGGGGCTGTTCAGCCTGGAGAAGAGAAGGCTCTGGGGAGACCTGAGAGCAGCCTTTCAGTATCTGAAGGGAGCCTACAGGAGAGCTGGAGAGGGACTCTTTGTCAGGAAGCCTAGTGATAGGACAAGGGGTAATGGTTTTAAATTGGAAGAGGGGAGATTTAGATTAGATATTAGATATAAATTAGATATTAGGAAGTTCTTTACTGTGAGGGTGGTGAGGCAGTGGAAAAGGTTGCCCAGAGAAGCGGTGGAGCCCCCATCCCTGGAAGTGTTTAAGGCCAGGTTGGATGGGGCTTTGAGCAACCTGCTCTAGTGAGAGGTGTCCCTGCCCATGGCAGGGGGGTTGGAACTTGGTGATCTTTAAGGTCCCTTCCAACTCTAACCATTCTATGATTCTATGATCAGGTTTCATAGCCTCAGTAGCTGTTCCTTTCTCTTACTATCCTTATAAATAGATATTGAGTACAATTTTCTAAACTAAATCTCCCTTGCTGCAAATTAAGCAGATTACATAACCAAGAAATATTAATCATCCATCTCTTTTTACAATCATTTAATATGTACCTGGAGACACCTATTACATACCCTTTCATTATTCTCTAAGCAAATCTAATTTACTTTTAAATCTTCCCTTCTGGGTTATGTTTTCAGAAACTTGTATTTCTGCTGTTCTTTCAATTTGTTCCAATTTGTTGGCATCTTTCTTAATGTGGTATCTAGAAATGGACACAGTGTTCCATCTTCGGGTTACCTTGCATGGAGCAATGCAAAATAATTGCCTGCCATAAGATAACAATGACACTCAATTATGGTATTTTTTTTCAATTTGCAAAGTAGGTATTGAATTTTTTTTGAGTCATCTGTGGTTTGGTTCCTGCCCAGTAAGAGAATCCCTGCTCTCCTTGTTTGTTTGTCTTGCCAATTATAAAAGCTCTCCTAACTTTGCTTTTGCTACTAACTAAGCTTTGTCCCTTACCAAGTGTTATATCTTTCAGTCTTCTGATTTTTCTGTTCTATATCTCTATAAGGGTATGCATTTTCTGCAGGATTTGGTCTTAGAGACAGAGACAGGTTACATATAAATCTTTTCAGTTTCAAGATTTTGTAGCAGTAATGACATATAATTTCATATCTTTTCTCTGTATTGAAACAGTTTGTTCTTTTGACTTAATAATGACATTTGTCAAAACCAAAGCTTTTTCTGAACTTTTTTCCCCCCTGCCTGGGGTCTATTGTAGCAATTCTCTATGCAGAAATTTGCATTTATTTGAAGATTTTTATTGTTCCACTGCTTTCACTTGTTCTTCACCTTAAAACCACAATCTCTATTGTTTTGTGATCAGTTCTATCCATTGTGTTTTTCTACATTGTGAGCTAGTGCCTTCTTACTCAAAATGTGCTGTGAAAAAGCACATTTATTTGTTGCTTCCAACTTTTTTAAACCTATTTTTTAAGCATGTAATACTATATTTTTCCTCCAAAAATATGGTGGCAAAAGCTTCCATTACTGTTTTGTTTCACTTGATACTTCATAAAAAAGTTTGTTTCATCCCACACCTCTTTTTGATTTAATTGTTTATTAAATACTTAAAATTAAATCAAGCCTGGTTTATTCTGAACCAGCTACTTTCAATGGATACTTCTCTCAATTCTTTGTAAACTTCAAAAAGCCTGAGAGGATAGAGGATGTTCAACAAATGCTGAAACAGAAGAAAAAAATCAGATGGTGCACTCATATGTGTAACCCTCTTCATTTTTTTAAAGTAAAATTCAATTTTTTTTTCCTCTGGTTCTAATCAATCCATGGTATGGTTTCTATAAGTATAGTAATTTTTCCTGTTTGTTCCCTGTACTCAGAATACAGACAGCTAATATCATCTTACCCAAGAATCCGTTTAATATCCTGTTATTCTACCCCACTTTAAAAAAAGTGTCTCTTTTTTTTTTTTTTTTTTTTTGGTAACCTATTTTGTGGACTTTTTACTAAGTTGGCATCTCTCCATTTAATACTAGATCTGTGTCACCAAGGAATGCTGCTTTCATTTACTTTCTTCCAGGTATCACAGAATTATAGAACAGTTTGGGTTGGAAGGGACCTTCAAAAGCCATCTAGTCCAACCCTCTGCAATGAGCAGGGACATCTTCAATTAGATCAGGTTGCTCAGAGCCCTGTTCAACCTGACCTGGAATGTTTCCAGGGATCGGACATCTACGACCTCTCTGGGCACCCTGTTCCAGTGTCTCACCACTTTTATTATAAAAAAAATTCTTCCTTATATCCAGTCTAAATCTCCCCTCTTTTAGTTTAAAACCATTATCCCTTGTCCTATTGCAACAGGCCCTGCTAAAAAGTTTGTCCTTATCATTTTTATAAGCACCCTTTAAGTACTGAAAGGCTACAATAAAGTCTCCCTGGAGCCTTCTCTTCTCCAGGCTGAACAACACCAGTTTTCTCAGCCTGTCTTCATAGGAGAGGTATTCCATCCCTCTGATCATTTTTTGTGGCCCTCCTCTGGACTTGCTCTACCAGGTCCATGTCCTTCTTAAGTTGGGGGCTCCAGAGCTGGATGACATATTGCAGGTGGAGTCCCACCAGAATGGAGTAGTGGGGCAGAATCTCCTCCCTCAATCTGCTGGCCATGCTTCTTTTGATGCAGCCCAGGATATAGTTGGCCTTCTGGGCTCTGAGTGCACATTGCTGGCTCATGTCCAGCTTTTTAATCACCAGTGACCCCAAGTCCTTCTCAGCAGGGTTGCTCTCGATCCCTGCATCCCCCAGCCTGTATTGATACTGGGGGTTGCCCTAACCCAGGTGCAGGGTATTTAGGCTGGATTTCAGGCCTCATTGCATAAATGGAATATGTCAAAGATCTGTGTTTGTATTCATCATGTATTGGCAAAAGATGTGAAGGCTGAAGCAACTATTTCCACCTAAATTACACCTGATTCTTTATCATTCCAAAGTTACCCTTTACCATTACATTCCTTAGCTTATCAGAGAAGAGTTGAAGTTGGAAGGGATCTTTGGATGTCATCTTGTCCAAACACCCTTCTCAGCTAGGATCACCTATAGCTGGCTGCTCAGAACCATGTCTAGAGAGGTTTTCATTATCACCAAGGAGGGAGACTCTGCAACTTTCCCTGGGAAACATATGCCAGTGTTCAGTCACCTCCACAGTGAAAAAAAAAAAAGGTTTTCTTTATGTTCAGACAGAACCTCCTGCATTTCAGTTTGTACCCATTGCATCTTGTCCTGTTGCGGTACTATGGACCCCAGAGCTGGACCCAGAACTCCAGGCGTAGCCTCGCCATCGCTGAAGAGAACCTCAACCTGCTAGCAACGCTCTGCCTAATACAGGAGGCTGTTGGCCGCCTTTGCCACAAGGACATGCTACTGGCTCATGTTCAACTTGTCCATTAGGACTCCCAGGGCCCTTTCCACAAAGCTGTCTTCCAGCTGATTGGCCCCCAGTACTGGCTATTTGAGTTATTTCTCTCCAGATGCAGGACTTTGCATTTCCCTTTGTTGAACTTCATGAGATTCCTATCTTGCCCATTTCTCCAGACTGTCAAGGTCCCTCTGGATGACGGCACAACACTCTGGAGTATCAACCACTCCTCCCAATTTGGTGTCACCTGCTGACTTGTTGAGGTTACACTCTGCACCATCATCCAGATCATTAATGAAGTTGTTGAACGTGATTGGATCCAGTAATAACTCCTGTGGTACACTGCTACTTACTGACCTCCAAATAGACTTTGTGCCACTGAAAATCACCCTCTGGGCCTGGCTATTGAACCACTTTTCAATCCACTCTACCGTCTGCTTATCCTGACCATACTTCATCAACTTCTTTATGAGAATCCTATGGGAGACGGCTTCAAAAGCCTCACTGAAATATAGGCAGACAATATCCACTGATTTACCCTCATCTACAAGCTGGTCTTACTCTTCTGCTAGAGGCTAACTCTGCCTGTCTCTCCACTGCAGTCAGGGTTTGTGGCTCTTCGGGTTGTTGAGTGTCTGAGAAGATCCCGAGTGTTTCTTTCTCTTTCATCCTCTCTGATGCTGTGCATGCAACCTTCTGACTTCCTGCCATGATTCCAATTGGTAACACAGCTTCTCACAATGACCTACTTCCTGCAGGAAAGAATACCGTCTCTCCCAGCCTCAGTTTGTGATCCCAGGCACTGTCTGCAGTCTGGGACTTGGAGGACTGTATCAACCACCCAAAGCCCTGTCTGGGTCAAAGCCTCCACTCTGCCTGGGATTCTAGCATCTGCTGGAAAATGTGCACTGTGGCCTGTCACAATCATATGTGAGAATGTTTATGCTTGTCTGAACTGAGATGAGGGTTGGCTGTGCCAACTTCTGTACACGCTGCTGCATCTGTGAGCTACACTTTAGGTCCAGGTCTTTTATAAGCCTCTCCCTAGCACCACCTAAACCAGTGCTTGACCATCTGTAATTGGGGGACTTCAACAAAGGCTTCAGGCACCTTTAGGTCAACAGCATCAGACTGAACTCTTAGAAGCTGATAGAGCTTACCTTGTCTTTACTTGGCAGCAGCAAGTACCCTCAAGTTTCTCAGACTTGAAATCCAGGCATTCCCCAATGATCTTCGACCTTGTCCCCAGAAGATGCAGAAATTCCCCATGCGGAATCCAGAGACTGCTGTGTAAACTGCTGCATCTGTTACCCATCTCTTTTAGCTGCACTTGTCAATAAAGGATACATACAGTGTGTAAATAATAATCCAGGGTGAGAAATGTTGGTTTTCTTATTCAAAAGTCCGTAGAACAGATCTCCAGTTCACATAATCCAAGTGTTTAAGGACTGCCTCTTTTCAGTAACTGTTGTCTGTTGCAGCTCATGTAAAATGGTCTCTGGAGAGGGCAGGAGAGAATTCAGAAGCCCCTGCTTCGGACTATCCTTCTACAATAGCAGAACATCGCAAGGAAGACAATAGTGTAATTTTGAAACCAATTCTTCTTTGTGAATATGTGAAGGACTTGAGTTCTTGGGCTGCCACACTGGTCCTTCACAAAACCATATATTCTGTCATGGGTGAAGACAATGCATTGTGAAGACTGACTTCCGAAGCTGAGTGTCTTTTTTTTGGGTGATAAATCCTATGCTCATTTCCAATCCTTTTACCACACTTTTGGTCAAATAGCACATCCTTACTCTCATTGTAGTATGACATTGTCGCCTCTAGTAAAGTTTGATGTTTGTGGTTGACTATTTTCTTGCTTTAATATTATTTGTTGTAAAATAAAGTGTCTTTTCTCTTCATAGAAACAGCTAAATTTCATCAGCCCAAGGATCTATCTGGTCCAACGTCCTTGCTCTAACAGTGGCAAGTAGCAAATGTTTGAATAAAGTGCCAAAGCAAAAGGAATCTATTAACTACCCTTCCTCAAAATGCCCTACTGGTTTCTGGCAATCAGTAGTTTAGGGATCCCTGCTGACCCATTCCTAATTGCATTGGGTGCTATACATACCTTTCCTGCCACTCTACAAATTTCAATGTAATAGGGTGAAATAGTGTGAAAATGGCAAGATCATTCATTGAGTTGATATATTTCCCATAGTGTATTTCCACATTTAGGAACTGAGTGTAATCATGTGTATGGCTCTTTTCTTGGTTACTGTATAATGCAACAATACAAACATATACACTGAAACCTCAGAATTTTAGTTATTTTTAATAAGGTCATAACTAGAAAATACTAATGGGCAGGGCAAATAACTCAAAACATGATTAAAGGTAAGAAATGGCTTTTTTAGCTTTAGCTGCGTAAAAAAAAAATTAAATGCTTTATAATTGATGTGCACTTCATGGTTTCAGACAGAAATTACTGTAAATCAAGAAGTTATAGAACGCGTGTAACTCAGCTTGAGAACTTTTAGGGAAAGGCTATTTGAGGTGCTGAGCACAATCTGTGAAAGTAAATATTTTAAAATTTACGAAGGACCCTAATACTATAGAGATGGAAGATTGTAATTACTTCAGTTCATGATGTGCTGAGCACCTTCTCCTGTCCAATTGATGTAGGTTTGCTGATTTAGATTGTAATCTACGAGGTCCTCTGGAAAAAGCTTAAAAATACTCAGGTAAATGATAAAAAAAAGGAACAAATGCAATTGGAAATGAAATGGAACTGAGAATTAAACAGTTAGGCCAGATTCTGCAAAAGGCTGTGTAATTTTTAGCTGGTGCTGAGTATTCTTGACTCCTACTATAACCATTGAGTTCCTAATGAGCTTACACTCTAGTTTAAATACTTCACTATGGAAGTGTTCATCACTATATAATCTCATTCTTGTAATGACTGCCAATACAGCCATTATGCTAATGAGACAGCTAGAAATGAAAGGAGATAAAAGGAAAAACGATAACTAAAAATCCAAAGCAGTTTTAATGCTTCTAGTTTTAGCTTAATTATTTTCTTTCAAAGAATTATGACTGGATTAAGAAGGAGAGTAAATATTGTAGATTAAAGAAAAAATGCTTTAGTACTTCTCATGTAGGTTTAGGGGCCATTCAGTATTCCCATTTATGCTTTAATACTGAACTTAAGTAGGACTTTGTCCTGAAAGACCTCCCTGCAGGACATTTTTGGACTTCAGAGTACTTTGGCATGCTAGATGCTACTATGATGGTTAATGGGGAAAATAAAATAATAGGGCTAAGAGAATCCTGAAGAGTTGAATTGACAGAACAGCACAAGAGGCAGAAAAAAACAAAGTGAAACAGAGTTCAAACCATTTGCTTGGAAGACAAAATTAAATACTGAAACAGATTAAAATAGTAAAGTATGATTCAACATAGCCAAAAGTGAAAAGAGTAAGATGTGTACATAGCCAGTTTCTATGGTTAAATACTTAAGAGAAGACCCTCGTGAATCCTTTAGGCACTAACAGAGTGCAAAGTCCCACCTTGAAACTAGCTTGAGAGAATAATTGGTGGCATTTGTTTTATGCCCCAAAGACTGCAGAAAAGATTGTAGCGACTTGAGAGTGATCTCACATTAGATTTGCTTTGTTATCAGGATTGTTGTTATCCATCATAACTTGGAATATCAAATGCTGCTTCACCTCTTTCAACAGCCCACATCTAGAGGAAAGTGAGGTAGTGCAGAGGAAATTTGAAACCCACTTTGACCTCATTTTGAAAACCCATTCTAGAGGTCAACTCTGACTATGGAAGTCTGACTTTCTTTAAGATAAAACTTTTGTTCTCAAGAAAGACCACTGATGTAAACCTCCAGAACCTGATTCTTGTTTGTTAACATGCCTTCCAGCAACTTTGCAAGACTCAGAACTTTATGTTGAATTTTTTTTAATGACAGCTTTCCAGGTGGTGATGACTAGTCCTGAGTCATATTCCCATGATGTTTTTCATTCCATGACTTCAACCATTTCCAGAATCCCATCCTGTCACATTCAGAAAAGTTGGAAAGCTTTTGAATACCTCAAGAGTAATTCTTTGTTATGATGACTGCACAGAGCCATACAAGTAAAATGATAGCAATAAATAAAACTTACCAACTGCATGAAAATTGGTGAAAGAAACATAGGTTGCAAGAAGGAAGACCTTAAACTATGCGCTATTAAATTACTCTAGGTTCTAGTTAAATGGAAAGTTAGGGGCAGTTGCCGTATTACAGAACTCTTCAGTGAATCGGTTTGGGTTTCCCTCTAATGTTACTCTCCTGCACGAGGCAGAGGTGGCGCAGGGACAGTGATAAATCTGGTGTCACCCACAGGAAGAAAAAAAAGCCTGAGGCAGAAAAGAAGTAGCTAAATATGAAACCAGAAATATATCTGGAAAGGACATACACTTGACCTCCTTTTGTTTTTCCTTCTTTGTTTAAGGAAAGTATGTACAGCAGATTACCAAAAATGAAGTAACTTTTTTCTTTTTTACCACTGCTTTACCAAGAATATTGCCCAAAACACTAGAAAAATGTATGTTAAAGAGAGACAGGCAAAATAAAACTGCTTTGTTTTCACCTTAAACTAAGTATTAGAAGATGCAGTCTATATTATCATCGTGCATTTTGTCAAGATCTGGTTGTTTTTCATAAACGGATCTAGGTTCATGGTGATATGCATAATATATGAATGTATAGTATTACACGAGTGGCAAAGGGGAAAACCCATAGATCTTGTGAATCTCATCAGTATGAGAATTAGGGTTGCTCGTAAGAAATTGGGACCATTTTCAGGAACATAAAAACTGGTTAGCAAGGAAATAATCTGATTCTCATGTCTGTGTGAGATAGCACAGGAAATAATGAACTTAGTTTGCAGCAAGAAACTGTTGTAGATTAAGAGGAGGTGAGGGGAAAAAAACAGAAATTTTGTCACAATAAATACATGAACTGCTGTCCTTAGATGGACCGTAGAGTCTCCACTATTGGAGGTCTTAAAAAACTGGTTAGACAAGCATCATCAAAACATCATGCAGGCATTGAGTGTAGCTGTAGCAAAAGTGGAATTAATATAGAATGAAGCAGACTCTTTGGATTTTAGATTCATTTTGGTTATTCTTTGAACCAGTTGTGATTTCAGGTGGGAAAAATATTTTAAAACATGCACTGCTAGTTGAGTTGTATGTTTCACGTAGCAGAATAGCAGAATACATGTAATAGGACATTTAAAAATAATACCTCAAACAAGAAAAAAACCAACCAGAACAGCTGCTGAAACTTGGGAAAGTTCTAGCTTCCTGTATTTACACTTTGTTTTCTTCCAGTAGACAGAAATAAGAACTAAACAAGCCCTGAGCAAGACTTGAAAAAGTTTTAATCAAAATTTAATTTCCCGCATTTAGAGTAGGAAAGACAGCAAGGACCAGTGGGGGACAAAGATGTGAATTAGGATGTGTAACAGCAGAAAGAAATCAGATTTAATGACAGAATATTTCTGTGCAAGCAAAAGAAAACCTAACAATGCTGGCAAACTAAAACAACGAAGAGAAACAAAATAAGATTGCTCCGATTTGGGCACCAAGCAGAGAGAAATAAAAATCTATCTTTTCATGCCAAAGAAATTAATTTAATCCAAGTCACAGAACATTTTTTAACCTTTTTTGCAGAAACAAATTCTTCAGCTTGGAAATGCCAGTGCAGACTGAACAAATGTGTCTCCTGATGTTACACAGTCTTCAGCCCCCTCTAGTCCACCCCCACAATCCTTCGTTTGGGAGAAATTCGAGGCAACCCCTCCTACTGCCCTTTCTCTTCCAATCAGGGAGAAACAGATTCCCAGCTAGGTATTAAGCAGTCTTGAGGTACTGAGTTCATTTTGTTTGTTTGTTGCCATGGTTTTTTTTCTACAGTCAGAATACATTTGTTTTCAGTAAAGAAATTCCCTTCCCTAACCACCTCCAGTTTTCTTTAAGTGAGGCCATTTGTTTTCAGCAGTGCTGAATTTTCTTCCCTCTTGCAAACACGTTCAGTTTTTGCAGCTAGAGTACAAACAGCAAATGCTCACCAGAATCGCTCATCTCCACTTTTTCCCTCCTTCCCCCATACCCTCAGCCCAACTCCTTCAACAAGCCCAGCAGCAGCAACCATATGTTATATATTAAAGACAGAGAAGTTAATATTCATTTGTATGCTGCCTACATTGACAGAAATTGCAAATTCAGAAAAGTGCTGTTTATTTCCCTTAGCGTGAAATTTTCTGAATTTCTCAACAGATAATAACACTTTGAGAAGTTGCATAGTCAAATTTATTAATATTTTTTTTTCTCATGCCTTTTAACAATTATTGTTATGTGTAACTATGGCAATACGTTTTCTTTTTCTTCCAAAATGAATTAATTTTTTCTTTCTCTTCTATACATACATTATCATGTATACTTTTTTTTTCTTATTTAACCAAAACTGCCATAACATAAGTAATCAGTTCTGAACAAGAAGCACCCTTCTTCTAGCAACAGATAATGAGCAGAGCACCTGTTGTCTCAGCAAGATGTCAGAGACCTCCTGACAGAAATACATAACCTTTATTTTGTGTTTGAGTGTTATATTCCTGCGGTGCTGTCTAACCTTTGGCTTACAAAAAGACTGTATCTGTGCTCTTTATGCAAAAGTTTTTCTTTGTATTTTTAAGATTGGAAGCAGTGGGAGTTTTACTTTTGCAGGATCTGGTTTAAAGAATACAATAACTAGATTCTTAGAATGTAACAATATAGGAGAAACAAGTATGAATATATACAGATATTCAAAAGTCATCTGCATTGTCCAAATTCTTCTTCTATAGAAGTCCAATGAGAGTTTTATTGCTCTCCTTAATAGAATCAGTGTTATTCATTTCGTAGTGCTTCTTCTGACTATTTGATGTTTGAAAACATCCTTCGACAGCTGAGTGAATATTGAGCAGAAAAAAACAATGAAGACGAGATGTTGGATGTCTTCTCTGTAGTACAGACTATATCTGAACCGTTCTTTGTGCTCAGGATATTTGATATTTTCTTTTTTTTAAACAACAATGGAAAATTGTTGCTTTTTTTGCGTAATTTTCATATTTGGTGTTGAATGAGCCAGGAGATGACCAGTTGTGCAAACAGCAGTATCACTGAGAACATCATTTGTCTCCAAGACCAGATCAGTAGTCTAGTTTCTCACTGTCTATTGTCACTGGTACAATATATCTTCAGTAAATAATAGAAACAACAGAAGTCTGGAGGTCAATTTATTCTGAAAAATCTATATTTAATTGCAAATTATCTTTTTATCTATGCAAATGCTAAAAATGGCTGTGAATTTAGTAAACCCAAGATATAGGATTTAACAATAACTAATGGCGATGAGTTCCATGCTGATTGTGTTAAAATTAAAGAGTTTTTCCTGAAACATGTTGTTTCTAATTCCAGTGTGTTTCCTCCTTCCTTTCTCAAGGTGCTAAGTGAGATTCTGATTATCTGAACTGGTTTTGTTTTTATGTAATAGTTTATGTTCATCTTCCATGCAACTATGATCTATCTTCTTAAAAGTCTTCTGCCTGCAGCACCACACTACTACAGTTTTCCATAAAATTTTATGGGATGTTACTCTGGTATCCCCCAACCCCACACCCCAAATCTCTTCATTCAGCTAGTTTGTTTTCATCCAGTCTATCATCTGCTGAACACAACATTCCATCCTTGGGGTGACAAGTGGGAAGATGTGCTTATTTGTATAGAGGACAGCCTAGTCCAAATTTCTTAAATTCTTCGTAAGATCTGAGAATTAGATCAAGCTCAACCTGGAAAGCTATGTCAACATTTATCACATGCACTTCTAAAGTCCTTTTGTAATTTAAATTCTAACAGGCAAATTCTTCACCAAGTAGGTTATATTAGAAGTTCAGGACAGAACAGATGATTTGGGGGTGGGGACACTACAGTCCAGACACTGGTTCCCACCATTACTTTAAAAATAGTTCTTCCTAAGACTTTGCAACCATTCTCTGGTTCCTTCTTATTGTAACCTAAACTATTCTGTTATAAAATAAATTTATTTAAAAAAGAAATTGTTTGTCTGAGCAATCTGCCTTCCACTAACCTCTTAAGTAAAGCCTTCAGGAGGTGTCTGAAGCTCCTAATGACCTTACTGGTTAATGTTTATACTGCCCTGCAGAAACAGCCCCTTGTTAAAACACCAAGTAAATTAACTTGCAGGCCACATAAGCTTTTAAGCTGTGTTAAAGATTAGAGGATACCATTTGCTCACTGACTTTGAAGAAACTAATTTATTTTACTCAGTACTGTCAACATTCAGTGACTATGTACTATGATATATATGATGAATTAAAATTGTCAAAGTTGAGTGTCAGGTTGTGTCAAGATGACAGAAGTTTATATGAGCAAAGCATTTTGAGGGGCAGCAAAAATGGAATTTTCTACTGCACTTTTAAAGTCCTTCACGACCCCAGCTTCAGTAATCTTTTCAAATCCTCTAGAAGGAACAATTTTTCCACTGTGATATATTAAAATTTAACTGAGTCATAGTATCCCAATTAACCTTCTTGAAAAACACCATTCATCTCTGAACTGTATCAAGAAAATGCAAGACATGCAATATATTTCTGTATTTCAGTTTTTGTTTCTTTATCGAATGTATTGTTAGCTACTCAGGAAAACCATTAAGCAATGGAACCCCTTTGATGTGTGTGTTTAGGTTCCAGCTTTGACTATAATCTTGCATGTAGTGACAAAATCATAAAATGATACCTTCAAAGACGTTCAAGAAACTCCAGAGACTAGTAGTCCATTGGGAAGTACAGGCAAGTAACTTCTGAGAAGTACATGATGGTGAGGACAGAAGGTAATGGTTTTCAGGAAGTAATGGGAAACATTTCTGAGGGAGTTTACTAGATCTCTTTGTAGGGATTTCACCAGCTCTCCTTTGCTTGGAGGTACTGGATTCTGGAGCATTTGAGCAAGAATGTTGATGTGCTTCCAAGTCTGCTTAGAAGCGTGCTGAGCAGCTGGATAACCAGCTCCTGCACTAGGACCTAAGCAAAACAGCATCTTACTTCCCATAACACTTCAATTTCTGTTAGCAGTCTGGCTATACTGGACCTCCCAGAAAATGTGGATGTGATTATTTTCTTTTTAAAAAGATTGTGATGCCTTCGCTAACCTTTTGCTCATTCTTTTACTCTGGGGGGCTAGAGCACTTGCAGAGCCTACAGTAGTAGAGAATTCAATCTTTATCCTGCAAGTATCAAATCAATGTCTCTCTCCAGGTATCTGTCAAGTGCCAGTCTGTATGTAGTCTCAGTAGGGTGGGGAGTCTGTGTTTTTCTTGCTGAAGCTGGGCTATCCTTAGTGCAGTATTTCTGGGATTAGAAAGAGAGAGGTCAAAAGGTAGCTTAACTGTAACTTTATAGGAGGGAGAAAAAGAGTTTCTGTACCTGGAGTTGTTTTGCATGAATCAGATATTTGGTAGAAAACAGATGTCTACATGGGAGAGGTGCTCAGATGTCCCTGAATGGTTTATCCGTGAAGGTCTGACGTGAGGAGTTAACAGCCACCATCAGTGAAGGAAAAGATGCCTGACTTAACTCTTTGGAAGAACAGTTTGTAGTCATCTACCATCGGAATTCCTGTCTCCAGATGTTGACCAGACATAAAGGCATCTGTTTGCAGCCTTTAATGAGCTACTTAAACCTCAAATGTGAATGTGATTATAGACGCTGTCTATAGCATTTGCTGTTGGATTGGCACCTCTTCACTCTTCCTGAAGCAACTTGAAGCAGCCTTTCTGAGGTACTTAACTATCTCTGTATATTGTGTAGAGATTACAGGTATCTAACTTCGGGCTTTGAGAGCAGGGTCCTGAAGGGCAGTCTTCACAGCAACTCTGTCCTTTAATAGCTCTGATTCTCAGTAACATCAGCAGAGGCAGAGCAGGGAGTTAAATACAGATTTCACTTGTTCTAATGATTGAAGCTCTTGAACTCTACCTCATTTGGGGTATCTATCAAGAGGTGACTTCCTTGTTGAACCTAGGGCATAGGGAACTGTACTTGCAGATTTGCTTTGGAGATCAGCTAGTTATTTCCTGTCTGTGTATTATCTGATTCTGCGCTATGCAAAGATTGTCTCTTGCTGAGAGCATTTTTAATAAAAGTTGGTAACTGATGCCTAGAATTAGATTAGTACTGATATAGTAGCAGCATTTTCTACTCCTTCAAAAAAAGCAGGGGACCAGGGGAGGCTGCCATGATCTTTTGTCGTTTTACTTGCTGTAGGAATTTTGTAATTTACTTACTTCCAAATGACTAAAAATTGCACGGATAGTCCAAACCCAAGAAACAATTTCTTTTCAATTAAATCACCATCTGAAGGCAAGCTGGTGTCATTGGTGTAGCAGTGCAGCTAACCTAGGGTAATGTATGAATAGTGTCCGCAGTGATAGGCCCCTTGGAAATATGCACAGTAGAAAAAGAAAAAAATCTTTGGCAACTGTGAAAGCACATTTCTAGAATTTGGCATAATCTAGTTAGACTGTGGTTATCTCTTTCTTGAATAAAACCTGGTGTTATTCATTTGATGTTGAGACGAATCAGAAACCCTGCTGAGAACTTTAATAAGATACCTAACAAGGGAAATTCTCCACATTAGGCAGTCTGGCTAGCTGACAGTCACTGCTGTGCTATTTCAAGATGCTGTAATATGCCCCAAGTTAATATAATGGACCTCCAGAATGCTTCAATGAATTTCAGTTTTGTATAATCATCACTGAGATATTATATACATGTACATATATGCATATATACACACACGTATATGTCTGAACTCCACAAGACTAAATAGGACAGCTGGATGAAATTATATCACCATGTGAAATAGTTGACCGTAGTACTAATCCTTCCACTCCAACCTGTAAGAACAAGCTCTAAAGGCTTGTGTTTCAGAGACAGAAGTCCGACATTTAAATGCTGCTGTTGTATGCTAAGAATTTAATTGAAAATATAACTCGAAGTGAATTTCTCTAGGACTCAAACTCAATCAACTTGAAAATTAACAAAGAAAGAAAAAGGGAATGAGTTTGTATTTTTTTTTAGTTTGAACTTTTTATACTCCTTCTGTTTTTTTAAATATAAATCAACACTTTAAAAATTAACATTAGCTTTGAAAAACATGAATCTTACAGTTTCAAAATATCAATGACATTTTTGAGGTTATTGTCAATGAAATTTGGTCGAAACTATAAGTAGGGACAAGCAATTTCTGCTGAATGACTAAAAGTTATTAACTGAGGCATTTCAGCAAAGCCTATTAAAATCAAAGGTAGCTTTTGTTTTGTGAAGATATATTTGTTACAAAGGTAGATGGGGAGGGTTGAAGTAGTGCCTTCCATTCAGCTTGAGAAAGAAATCTGGGAGAGGTCAGAATGATATATATATATGTGATATATATGATTTACTGTATATAAAACATTTCTGCTTGAAGGGACTTTGATGAGAAGGAATATTTGAAGAAAAAATACACGAGAACATGGACTTTATCCTCAAAAAATAACGTTTTTCTTAATATCCATCTTAAACATGCATGAAAGTGGAATATATAGTTTAATGACAGGGAGGTGCTGAAGCAGTTTGATGAAGTCATCTATTTAAATAAAAATCTTGCCTGTTTTTTCTGTATTATTCACTTTCTCAGAACTCATGTGTCTGATCTTTTTCTGGCTGGGTGATTCATGTTTCTCCCTGCCCACCTAGATTTGACCCACAGATCTTTGTTGCAGCCTCCATACTTGTTAAGTCTTCTCCTAGGATTTGTTCATGTTACTTTGGTAGCAAAGTCCTGCATAGCTTTCTTTACCAGATACATGTAAAGACAACTTACGTATGCTTGACTTTGCCTTCGGTGTCATAAAGTACTTTCTGGACTTAACCTTCCTATAATGCCATTACTTACTCAAAACAGCCCCTGACAACTTTCTTCTTGCAAGTGAAGTATTGTTTACAAAACTGAAGTCTGTATTTGCTTGCTTGGATTCTTGTAATTTTATCTGTTAAACATTCTTTAAAATAAAATGCTTCTGGACATGATTGCATTTTCTCTATCTTCAATATAAATAAGGGAAGTAGTTATAAATAGTTGATGAGAATCTGTGCATGCATAGTGATTTTTAATTGCTGAGAAGTTTTTACTACATTCAGCTTGCAGCTGGCTGTATTGTTATTGTGTTGGTCACATTGTAGTTGGCTAACTTATTTATGGCCTTCCCAGCTATATTTTGAGCTTTGGACTACGCTTTAATAAGCCCAGATGGATTTCAGCCTAAGTAATACATTTAAATCTATAACCTAAATATAAAATATAGATTGAAGTCATTAAAAATATTGCTCCAGCTACAACGATGATGGTAATATTTATCATGTGATCTTCCTGTAAACAAGTAAAATTATGTACGTTGATTTGGGGCAAATTATATTGTAATCCTTACATATGGTTTTGCATGTAAAATGTAAAATTTTGGATCATACTATCAAAATGCACAATGACTTTGTCCATCTCAAAAAAGGTTCTGGGTTTATGCTTAACATATCCATGTTCAGCAAAATTCATAAGTATGTGCTGGATTTGAACAACTGCTTAAGTTAAAATGCTATTACATAGCAGGCAATATTCAAAGCTAAATTGTATAATTTGGTGTTTTGTTACGGAACCTTTATTCTAGTTTGAGCATAACTCTGAGAATTAATCAGGTAGTCTGTGTCCCAGACTCCTCTGAAAGTGCTGGTAGCATTGTGGAGCCTATCCTTACTGAAATCAGCAGCAGATCAGTCCATTGACACAAGAAAAAGCTTGATCCAACTTAAAGGAAGAGAAGGTGTATATATATGTTTACATATATAAATAAAGCATAGTACTTATTTACTTGATACCATCTTACTGCCAGTTAATGTCTTGCTAATAACTGTGACTCCTAGTACCTACCACATGCCACCCTCATCTCTCCAAGTGTGGTGCATTGCTTGCGATTATGGTGGAGTGATAGTTGCATAGCTGCATTGAGACCCCAACCAGACAATGATTAGTCTAAGCCCCTGAGAGAGTTAATTTTTTATTGAATAAGAAAACACAATTTTATGCATTTTTTCCCTAAAATGTATGGTAGAAAAAAGAGTCAGTGCTTCAGATTCCTGGTAGTTGTGAGTGTTTCTCTACAGAAACTGCCACTTTATCGCTATTGTTAACAGGTTGTCTAATGGCAAAGATTTTTAAAAAAATGTATTTTTTATTAAATAATACTATACAGCCAAAAAGTAGTAAATGTGGTGGGTGTGTTTAAGAAGGCATAGGGCAAATACATAACAAAAACATTAGTCTTACTCCAATGATGTAAAAATTTCAGAAAATTTTTTCCTTCAAAAAAAAAGAGAAAAAGTAATCAGCCGTGGGAGTAAGTAGAAAACCAAAAAACCCTATATAATACATATTCATCAAGTCCATCATGCTGTACTCATCTGGTATTTTCTTTGATAAGGTATGTAACTTTTTAGATAAATGACATACAACATTACTGGTTTAAATAAAGAAGATAATGGAATAGTGTAAGAAATGTAGGGTACATAAAAAGCTAGTATAAGGATTAACATTGAATTGAAAAGAATTAAGTAATGGTACTACTTAAGAACTGACACAGAGGTAAATTCTGTTCAATATTTTCATTTCTGACTTTAACACAGAGACTAGCAATGTTCTGGTAATTTTTTTTGCCATCAAAAAGGTGGGATATATTGTCAATATGTGAATAGTGTAAATGTCTTAAAAAGATAAAATGTGATGAACATATCTTGTTTTAAGCACAATATCATTCAGTTAGAGATCATGTTAATAATTTCAGCTGTAAGACAGGAATTTGGACTGAATAATGGAGGGTGAGGAAAAACAAAGGGTATTATTCAGCCATGAAGGACAGTCAGACATCAGTGTAATGTGGCTGTGAAAATGGCAGAGACAATCTTAAGACTTACCGGTTGCAATAGTTCTTTAAAAAGAGGAAGGAGTAGTGCCATTCATGTGAAAACAGAGGAATTCTGATCACTTACCTCTAAAAAACCCACCAAATTCTAACTGGAATAGACTTGGAGAATACCATTCAGATGACCAGGAGAAAGGAGAGGCTGTGTTCTGAGAATCTAAAATGCATGTTTTTTTTTCTCAACCAAAACAAAGCTTGAGAATGTTTGCAGTTAAACCCAGGAAGAAAGCCCCGACTGGGGAAAGCATTCCTTAAAGGCAGACATTGATAAAAGAAAAAATGACTATGAATTGGTAAGGAATAGACTCAGGCCTGAATTTTCAAATTTCCAACCATATTCAGAAGAAGTTTCTGGAGAAAACTTCCAATCGGAATGGCAAGGCAAGGAATTAAATTTGGTTTAGAATGATTCTCCATTCAATGTGTTGTATGATTATGTATCACATACTTTGCTCTATCAAGAGGTGTGGTGGTCTTTTTATGGCTGACCAGGGAAATCAGATGTGAAAGAGTTTTTTGGTTTTGCTGCAAATAATTGTAAGTAATGCAGCTAGGTTAGAAGTCATGTACAGTTCACATAAGAGTGCGTTAGTGATTAAAACTAACTAAATGATTAAAAGCATGATGGTTATATAGTCAGACCAGTTTTTGACTGGTATTTCCTACTGATTTCAGTGAATTCACAATGTTTTTCAGTAGCTGAAGGCTGTGTACTTACAGAACTTTTCAGGAGTTGCTTCCAAGAGCTAAAATGTCTCCAAGGTTTCTATATCAAAATGTAAGACAGATATGGGAAAAACATTACCTTAAAGTGAGATAAATTGATTATACGCATTTTAAACATGGAAGTAAATTATTCCTCAACGTTACTGAACAGATTTAAGAATAGTTTCATTAAAATTCAAATTATTAAAGATGATTATTAATTTGCCTTTATCTGAGAGAAATTATTTGCCATCAGTGTCTGTTTGTTTCTTCCTTTTTGTGCACAAATTTTCATTCCTTCACATGGACAGTTGAATTTTTTTGTCTCCTCTTCCTTTACCACACTTCTCAGTCCACAACGGTTTGGACAACCACTCTCTTTACCTTCTTTCTGCTATGGCCATTACATATTGAAGCAGCGTTCTCTTTTTCTTGTGTTTAGAAGCAGATGAACAACCCAAAGGAAATAATAATAAAACAAATCCTGCCCAAATATTTTTCCTGACAAGGACAATGAATGTTCAAATATGGAAAATAAGACAAATCTTCCTGGTCCTATATCATCACATATTCATCACTGTTATTTTGTAATGAAAGAGAAATTTTTACTTGGCAGCCCAATATTTCTTTAAATATATATCAATTTATCTTTGGAAAGACAAAAGCCATCTCTTTTTTTTTGCATGCTGCAATTTTTCCTTTAAAATATTAGGGTGAGCATTGTTAAGCATTATGTAGTTTGGTCAGATTCTGAAAACATAAAGATGTAGAAAATCAAATAAAATGAACCGTCAAGAGTCTGAGTCTAGCTTAGTACAAAGATTTTAATCATGAACAAGAGGTACTAACAATCATGCAGGTTTGCCCACTTTCCTTCCCATTATGTGAGCATTGAGCCATAAATTGGTTTATAACCCGTAGAAAGTGAGATGAATTATAAGGCGCCCAAAAAACCCTCCCAAGCGCTAAGGAAGGAAAGGGTGTTCTGCAGCTCAGTACCAGAAAGGCATAACATGGCAAACGAACCAGGTGTGACAGTTGATATTCCCTCCCTGAGACCTAACCAACACATCTGCAACACTTGAAACCTACACTTGAAAATAAACAAAATGTGAGGTTGATGAGAGTTTAATGAAAACAATATCTAACTTCAATTAGTTACAGTGGAAGCTCACTAATTTTCACTTGGCTAACTCCCAAACTCTGTAATTTTAAAGGAAATGCTGTTTCTCCCTTCTTCTCAACAAAGATATAAGAAACAGAGAGCCATAGGAATACTGTACCAGTAACACATTATTATCTTCTAAAATACATGGTATTATACTACAGAGTATGTACATCTGTCTTGCTGCATCATCACAAAAGGTAACTAGTAGTACGTTGGTCATATTTTTTGTTATAACTCATCGGATTAAGAAGTTTTATTTCTAACACAGTTAAACTGGGACCCATTTCTTAAAGCGGAAATGTGCAAATCCTTTTGTTCTGGCAGTTCACATTGTTAGGAAGGACTAGGGAAAAAGCTCCTTTGACAGTGCTGAAAATTGAATCTAGTCCTTTAGTGCTATATTGTGCTTGGAGGATTGAGATGTTTAATATATGTTTCCTAGGTCTTCGTTTTTAGTCTTGGGAGCAAATTCTTTCTTGAGATAACCAGACAGAAAGTAGCTCGCAGTTGATTTTTACTTTTGGTGCACTAGAACAGGATTAATCTTTTAAAACACTTACATCAGGTTGTTTTATGTGTCTGACTGGGTGCACATATAAACAAGAAGCACTTTGGATAAATGAGAAGCAGTGTCCTGAAATAGCTGTTACCTATTTCTTTTTTTCCTAGAAATGTAGGATGTAAACTAAACTGTAGTCTAGTTCACACAGCAGGACCAAGCAGGTACCAAACAGGTAGTTTATTCTGATGAAAAGCTGATTCAGATTGCTTTTTATTGAAACTGCAGTCCCGATGTATGTTATATGTAATTTCAAGCATTTATTGGCTAATTATTTTTTTTTAAAAAAATGTGCTGATGTCTTTAAAATACACCTAATGGAGCAGACTTCTACCTGAACAAGTATGCTTTGATTACTCAGTGGCATTTTAAAAAATAAAACCAGAAATATCTTCTAATGGAGCAAAAGATCTTTTCAAAATAAAATATTTCACTAGCAATGACAGAGACAATCCAAGACAGAAGATCTGCCTAATCATGGATCTTCTTTTGAAAATCAAATCAACAGTTCTGGATGAATCACTTAGCTTAATCGTCACAAAGGATTTAATTATTTCTGTATTCTTAAAAGGTACTGTCTTCAGTTTTATGAAATTAGTTGTTCACTTAAGGTAATACTCTGGACTAATCTATGGCTTTTTTATCTTTTAGACAAGAATTAGTCTTCAATGTGCAGGAGGTTGATAACTGGTGTAAGTTATACAACACATATCTTTCTTTCTTTCTTTCTTTCTTTCTTTCTTTTTCTTTCTTTCTTTCTTTCTTTCTTTCTTTCTTCTTCTCCTCCTTCATGTAGATTCAAGAATATTTTTATTGTGATCTCTGCATACCTGAAGACATCCATGTTTACTCAGAAGTTGCAAACCATAATCAGTGCTTAATTATATTCTTTACAGGCATTCCACAATGGTCTTTTTTCAAAATTAGAACAACCAGACACTTAGAGGCCCACATCCATCTTAGAAAACCAACATTTTTGTAATTAAGGTTATAGTCTTTATGTTTATTTAGCAGTGGCCAATCCTGAAAATCCTTCTTTGTGTAGAAAGTCTTTACTGAAAGTAAATATCTCACTAATTTCAAATACAAGAAAAGGTAAAACATATTAGAGAGGATAGTATGAATATATGTCTATCGGGGATATCTTTCTGTCCCTGTCTATAATAAATACCCTAAGCTTTGTTATGTGTGGCCACTTCTCCTCACAGTTTTACAGAACTGCAAGGGTTAGCAGTTTAAAAAATGGATGTTCTGAGTTGGTCTTGTACGGTATTCAACAGAGAAGGAGACGGCAGTCCCCTTCACCAGTTCCTTCTGAAAATGCCATCTTTACTCCTTCTAGTGGATGACTCGTATTGTTGTTGCTTTTTCATTAGCACATAATACAGGATAGATAATGAATGATGCTTTTGATTCTGTTTTCTCTTATTTCTAGTACGGCAAAGTAAGCCAATGATAAAGCAGAAACTTTTTTTTGGTTTTTTTGAAGACAAATGTAACACCTTATTTAGTGTAATCTCAGCTGACTAACAGATTCTTTGGTAAACATTTTTAGAAGGTTGTAGCTATATTTTGGAATTGCCCTGATGTTAACTGTACTTCAAATCTGCATCCTTCTGTAAGGCAATCTTCCATTTTGCTGTAGGCAATCAAAAATCTCAACTAAGGAGACTCCAATATTCTTGGTATTGGAAGATTATATTCTAAGAGGAAAAATGCCTTTAATTTAACACAGTATGCTGTAAAAGAGTAAAATGCTTTCACATTTCTGTCTCCTATGGCAGATCAGATTCTGCTGCTGACTAAGTTTACACAAAATAGTCCTGGTGTAGCAGTTGCTGTTAACCAAGGGTAGAATTCTTCACTGAGAGGTGAAACGTGTATGTACTCCAAGGTGTTTAGTAGTTGGTTCAGTTTGCATGGATGCTTAGTGAGAGGTGTTTGAATGTTTTAATAAAGAGCTCCCGGTGCATTTGTCTTTGGGACATAACTTACAGGAAGCTTACCTGGAGGTTTTATAAACTGGTGCAATGCCATCAAAGAAATTTTTCTTTTTTAGCAGATCACAAATAAAGAAAAGGCTCTTTTGGTTGTTGCCTTAATTTCCTTATTATTAAGGAATTGATTATGTTTTCAAGATGCATGTAAATCAGTTTTCTGTAAGTAGTTACCTTTATTTACACCAATTGAAAATTCAGTTTACCATTTTCCTTAAAAAATTTACCCTAAATATTTTGGTTTACTTTAAGGCTTTGGTTTACCTAAGGCTTTTCTTAAATAATTTGCATTGTATTAATAAAGATGCATTACAAAAAAGGACTGAGAATGTTTATTGCTTTTCCTGTGTTTATTTATCTTGTGCTGTGTGCAGCTTGTTTGTGTTTGCTTCTCTTTTCTAGTTTGGTATCACTGTTTATTTTTGGATCCTCTCTTCCTTTCGACCTAACCTATTATCAAGTATCTTCTACTGTCAGCTTGAAAGTAAATGTCACAGTATTGTTTAGAGGGTGGGCTCAAACCAAAATACAGGGTTGGAGACCTTCCTCCCTGTCCTACTGATATTTTTTACTCTAAACATGAACTTTACAATGGATGTTTATTTTTTAAAGATGAGTTTAAACACTAAACCCAAACATTCTGGAGTTTAGAGATTTTCTTACACAAACATTGTTACTCTAGCACTGTCTGAGATTAGTATTAGTGTTTCTCATGGGTTGACTTCTTGACAGATCTTTTTTCCATATAAACAATGTTATTTTGTTTCAAGCTGGAGTTTCATTTACACCATTTAGAATTTTCTCAATATATTATAACAAAGTGTTCATTAAAAAGTACACTTTCCAGAACTGTTAATTAAAAGGGCATGCTGGGATAAATAAACCCATATGCTGTTGATTAACCACCTTTTAGGGGTCAACAGTTGGGATGTCCTGCTGTGCTTATGTTAATTGTTGTCCAAAATTTTACCAGGAACTGTTTTGTCCATATGGCACTTGCTGAAAATATAAGGTCTATAGAGAGACTGAACAAAACCCAAAGAAAAAAGGTATCTCAGGCTGAGCTGTATGTGTGGCAACTTCATAGAATCATAGAATCACTTGGGTTGGAAGAGGCCTTCAAGATCATCGAGTCCAACCATAAACCTACACTACCAAAACCACCCCTAAACCATGTCCCTGAGCACCACGTCCACCTGTCTTTTAAATACCTCCAGGAATGGCGACTCCACCACCTCCTTGGGCAGCCTGTTCCAATGCCTGATAACCCTTTCAGTAAAGAAGTTTTTCCTAATATCCAATCTAAACCTCCCCTGGCACAACTTGAGGCCATTTCCTCTTGTCCTGTCGCTTGTTACTTGGGAGAAGAGACTGACCCCCACCTCGCTACAACCTCCTTCATGGTTATACCTAACCTTCTCTATTACATAAGATACAAAAAAATTTAAAAAGCAATAGAGAGTTTATGTGGTTGTATGTGTGTATTCATCATTATCATCATTATCATCATCTTTAGGCTTGCCAATGTGATGCCCATCTACAAGAAGGGCCAGAAGGATCCAGACAACTACAGACCTGTCAGCCTGACCTCGGGACCCGGAAAGATTATGAAAAAATTCATCCTGAGTGCACTCACATGGCAAGTGAAAGACAACCAGGGAATCAGGCCCAGCCAACATGGGTTCATGAAAGGCAGATCCTGCCTGACCAACTTGATCTCCTTCTATGACCAGGTGACCTGACTGGTGGATAAAGGAAAGGCTGCGGGTGTTGTCTGTTTGGACTTCAGTAAGGCCTTTGACACAGTCTTCCACAGCATTCTGCTAGAGAAGCTGGCAGCCCATGGCAATGACAGGTGAACTCTTCTCTGAGTTAAAAACTGGCTGGATGGCCAAGTCCAGAGAGTTTTGGTGAACAGTGTTAAATCCAGTTGCCGGCAGGTCTCAGGCGGTGTTCCTCAGGGCTCAGTTTTGGGACGAGTCTTGTTTAATATCTTCATTGATGATCTGGAGGAGGGGATTGAGTGCACCCTCAGTAAGTTTGCAGACGACACCAAATTAGGCAGGAGTGTTAATCTCCTTGAGGGTAGGAAGGCTGTGCAGAGGCTGGATCGATGTGCAGAAGCCAATGGTATGAGGTTCAACAAATCCAAGCGCTGGGTCCTGCACTTCAGTCACAACAACCCCAGGCAATACTATAGACTTGGGGAGGAGTGGCTGGAAAGCTGCCTGGCAGAAAAGGATCTGGGGGTCCTGGTGAACAGTTGGCTGAACATGAGCCAGCAGCGTGCATCAGGCAGCCAAGAAGGCCAATGGCATCTTGGCCTGTTTCAAGAATCGTGTGGCCAGCAGGAGCAGGGAAGTGATTGTGCCCCTGTACTCAGCATTGGTGAGGCCACACCTCGAGTACTATGTTCAGTTTTGGGCACCGCAGTATCAGAGAGACATTGAGGTGCTGGAGCGTGTCCAGAGAAGGGCAAAGCTGGTGAGGGGTCTGGAGCATAAGTCTTATGAGGAGCGGCTGAGGGAACTGGGGTTGTTCAGCCTGGAGAAAAGGAGGCTGAGGGGAGACCTTAACACTCTCTACAACTACCTGAAAGGAGGTTGTGGCGAGGTGGGGATTGGTCTCTTTTGCCAAGTAAGAAGCGATAGGACAAGGGGAAACGGCCTCAAGTTCCACCAAGGGGAGCTTAGATTAGATATTAGGAAAACTTTCTTCACGAGAAAGGTTGTCAAGCATTGGAACGGGCTTCCCAGGGAGGCGGTAGAACTGCCATCCCTGGAAGTGTTTCAAAGATGGGTAGATGTGGTGCTCAGGGATATGGTTTAGGGGTAGTTTTGGCAGTGTTGGGTTTATGGTTGGACTCAACGATCTTAAAAGTCTCTTCCAACCTAAGAGATTCTGTGATTCTGTGATCTGTGATCTTGTCTATGAATATCTACAACTATTTATAGAGACAATATCTACCTGCATGTAAGGAAATATAAATGTAGATTTATAAGAAAGAATTTTCCAAAATAATGAAAAATAAAAAGGGATGGCAATATGTTCTAAATCCCAAAACTACAAGGCAAAGAACTGTTACTGTTGACTCTGGACATGATGTTTTTCAATTGAACAGAAATCACTTTCTCTTGTAAAACCCAATACGTACTGACATTTCTTTTTGTTAGTTAATTATCCCCTGAAGACGTCCGTCTCCATGGAAGGTGAATCACAAAAATTCTATAAGAGTGGAAGATTTGCCCTTTGATTCTCCTTTTTGAAGACTAAAAACACATTCACCTTTACTGAAAGCTCTATTTGTTTGGATTCCTTTTAAATTTTAGGCATACAAATTTTTCATTTCCATCTTTTATGAAATTATTTGCAGATCAAAAACAAACCCCAGACCTTAATGTTTTATGCAGAGATTCAAATCAGAGTAAAATTTTGCCTAAAACTAGGATTCAGCATATCTTTCATCACACTTCTGTTGAAATTATGAAAAACTGCTGGCCAAGTTTGAGCTTTAAACAGTGATATCAGCATCTGGGTCAGAAGTTGGGAAAAAAACGACCAGAACAAAAGTTTGTATTAATAATTTCTTTTATTTACTGTGTCTTCCTTCTCTTTTTTAAGGGGGAAAACCAATCACTATCAAGAAAGTCTCAAACTTAACTTTAGTTTCAAAAAGAAACAGAGAAGGGGAATAATTAAAGTGTGGAATAGTTTAGTGTAGGTTACTTTCACAGTTCAGAAGGAGACAGTGAGTGACATACCTAAATATCTGGAGCACAGTACTTCCAAACAGGGGTGGGGGACACCATTGTTTTCAATGTGACAATGGCTGCCCAACAGTTTCTACATGGCGACAGCTGAATGCTGGTTCCTATTGAAGATCTGGCTCTGCATACAGTCCATCAAAGAATGAGAAAATCCTGTAATTAATCAAGCAGGACGAATTAGCAATCCTGGTGTTTCACAGACAACCAAAATGGTGCTAATCGTATGGCTGCCTCCACTCACACTGAAATGGCTGTGGTTTCAGATCAAGAAAAGCTGGAGAAGGTGATGGGCTGGACGATGACGTACATGAAGTACTTGACTAGACTGAATGCTCTGTAATATCAGAATCCCACAGAACAAAGCCAATTGCTCCTGGTCCAGGCCATGTTCATATTTTACATTGTCTGACAAAGCAGCTTTGGGGATAAAAAGTAATGATTTTTTTTTTTGGTTTTAGGAAAAAAAATAGACTACGAATTATTTTAAATTGTACATTGCATTGATGCAACTTTGCTATATGCAGAGGCAGTTTTGTCTCATTCTGCTCAGGCTTTTCAGATTTTACTGTGCTCTGAAGTAATATTGTATACGTGTTGTTCAGCATGTCTGTTCACAACCTCCTTGGCTCTTTATTGGTCAGAGAAACTACTCCAGAAACCCTAAATCTCAATCTGCTTCCTCAGATTTCTCTCCTTTCCCATTAGTTTAGTTCCCATATTTGCTTTATATGTCTGTGATCTTACTTAAGGAGTATTTTTAGCTTGCAAAATAGTTATTTGATTCAGGTCTGCTCTATGAAGAGCAATTACAAACCACAGACAAGTCATTGTGGGTGAAATGCATCTGAAGCCATTCAACCTTGAACCAGTATCAGTAACAGCACAGTAAAACTATGGAAATGAAGATGAAAATGGATTTCTTTCTCGCTTGCTTGCTTTCTCTGTCCTTTCACACTTCTGTCTTTTGCCCAGCTCCCAGTTCCCTTGCTGTATGTCTTGTTTCTTACTTTCTCATGGTTTCCCTCTGTGCACTTTTCCTGATTATTGTCAGGGAGGAGCCAGTGCTTTCAGTGCACTGTGCACGCCAGCACGCTCCACTACCCCGCACAGGGCCAGGGATGGGGTAATAAGAGGTTCCTTGGACACACAAGGTGAAACAATAAATCAAGTCCAAGGTCAGCCTGGGGAGTCCAGTGAGCAAATCAGGACTGGCAGGGCCAGAGCAGGAGACAGGCAGTCCTACAGCATCACTGGGGCAGGGACTAACAGCCCCCAGGATGGGCTGAAATGTGGTCCCAGGATATGGACAGAGAGGAAGGAGACACTGGGGGAGGCTGGGCAGGGACAGGTAGGCACCTCAGTGCTCTCAGGGCCATGACAGGTTGTAGCCATATCTTGTGAGTTTCCTTGTTCATTAGATATCATTCTAATTGTCTCCAATTTCATTTTTCACCCAGCCTAAGTAAGTATGTAGGGTTCTCCCACCCCCAAATTATTCTCAAATATTAAATTCATTAGTGTTTTTCCCTCAATACAGAGCTCCACTTCCTCTTTGCCTGTTAACTGAGGATAACTAAGCAAGTCATCCTGTAAGAACTGACAGTTTCAGGATGATAAGAAAACAATTTAGGTGAAAGCAAAAGAGAAAATTGGAAATTAGTCATGTTCAGAGAGTAATAGAGAAATGGTTGTTTAATTCATATTTCCACTGAGTCTCTTTTGTTTTTCTGAGAGATCTCTTAGGTATCAAGCATATTTTCAAACAGTTAGTACTCAAAAATATCCTTTCTGGAAGTAAACTCATTAGATGTTGCCCATACGTCAGCATCACCTCAAGCTTCTTGAAGAATCACGGAACCATAGAATCACAGAATGTTAGGGGTCGGAAGGGACCTCTGGAGATCATCTGGTCCAAACCCCCTTCAGAGCAGGTCCACCTACATCAGGTTGCACAGGATGGCGTCCAGGCGGGTTTTGAATGTCTCCAGAGTCAGAGACTCTACCACCTCTCTGGGCAGCCTGTTCCAGTGCTCTGCCACCCTCAAAGGAAAGAAGTTCCTCCCCATGTTTAGATAGAATTTCCTATATTCAAGTTTGTGCTCATTACCTCTTGTCCTATCACTGGGTATCACTGAAAGAAGACTGGCACCCTCCTCCCGGCACCCTCTCTTTAAGTATTTATAAGCATTTATGAGATCCCCCCTCAGACTTCTCTTCCCCAGACTAAAAAGACCCAACTCCCTCAGCCTTTCCTTGTAAGAAAGATGCTCCAGCCCCCTAATCATCTTTGTAGCCCTTCACTGTATCCTGTCCAGCAGTTCCCTGTCCTTCTTAAACTGGGAAGCCCCACTAATTTTTTTTAACAATTCCAAGGGTCAGGCAAAATCCTATTCTCATCAATGGCTGATGATTGCTGAGGGAATGGTCATTTCTAGTACACTGTCAGAGATTTACTGTGTGCTTTTGCTGAATTTTTCAAGCTAAACTAGGTTTATTGTGCCCTTGGCTTCTTGACAAATGATAACTTCATGTAGCACAGGTCAGATTTGCAGCAACTGAGTATCTTAGAATAGCAATTACGCACTTAAGTAAAATACTTTCTGTAAATCCACCATTGAACGTTAAGTAATTGAACCTATGAGAAGAAATCTAAAACACTTCAAAAGCAAGTTGGCACTTTTTCTAATTCTTTAATTTATTGGCAGTGGTTGTGAATAAGGTATGGCCAAAAAATCCCCCCCACACCAAATTTAAAACAATCAACAGTCCCAATTTCCCTTCTTCCTTCCAAATGCTTAGAACATTCCTTTTAAAATACAGGAATTCTACATGTAGACTTTGACCAAATTCAGGTTTTGTTTAGTAAACCATCAGCTGTTTTGGTGGTTTTGAAACTAGAATTGGTGCTCTACTTTACTTCTGTGAGAAAGGTACTATGCTGAAATAATCTGTCTTAATGAAATGTGATTTCCTTATGGCACAAGGAATAGTATTATCAAAGGGTTGAATTTAAGGGGTTTAGATATTGTGTTTGGGATGGAGGTTTTTGGGATATTACCTTGTTATGAATGAATATTGTGATGTTTTTGAGTAGATTCTCAGCTGGCGCGGTTACTCAGGGTAGTTACTCTGATTCATGCCACGTAAGGGCTGACTGGTACTCTTCGTTCATTTGTACTAAAGATGTCTTCCTCAGTATCATTCATTTAAAAGACAATTTAAACAAAACCTGGAAGAAAAGTGTATCTATAAATAAGAAACCTTGCAGATAGCACCTTGCTTAATTTAGTATATATGCACACTCACATGCTAAAGCTGTTTATGATAATAGATGCACTGTGTAATGCTCAGAAATCTGTTTTCAAATTTCAAAGCAATCTAGCCTTGGGCTAGGTAGTTCTGTAGGAGAGAATATAACCAGCCAGACTGACTGTGATGAGTATTCTTTACAGCTTAATACACTGCTGATCACTTATAAATATTCTACCAAAATATGTTATTAGATTTTAATTTCTTTATCACTTTTTCTTCCTTTGGTTTCTATTAGAAATGCTCGCCTGAGGCATTAAGAGATGTCATTTTGCATAATGAAAGGGGACTAACATGAATGCAAATTTCCAGCAAATATTTTTCTTTCTTTTAGAGGCAAATTCTCATGAAATTTTCTCAAAGAAAATTCTACTCTTTTGGTAGTTTTGCTATGTACTTCTGGAGATTAATTTTTTCCCCTCATTTTCAGTGGCAAATCCAAGCCCTTGATCCAGAGAATTTAGTTTTAATTGAAAGAGTTGAATTAAAATAGTTAGTTGAAGCAGTTTAAAGTACCTCCAGATGAATGTAAATAACGAATGTAAAATTTTCCCATTTCTCATTACTCATCCTAGAATGCCAAACTGGAGAGTTTACCCAAAGTACTTACTTCTACACTGCTGAGAAGGGTTTGGTAATGAGAAATTGTATCATTTCTTTTTGGTGTGGTACAAGTAGGGTGCAGCTGAATATTAAGAAATACATTTCTTTGGTAACTAACAGTGAAAATTAGAAAATGAAAGCCCAGTTCTTTCTAGGCAAGTGTGCATGTTGCAAATCTTACTGATACCAGCTGATTATTCAGCAGTATCTTTGGAAACTGTAGAGAAGTGCTTCCATTTAAGTGCTTCTTTAGTGTTTACAAAACTAATTTGAGAAAATATCCAGATTAGTCATCCTCCCGTGACTAAGTTATCATTAAAAGAAACAGAAAATATTAAGTAAAAGGAAAAGATGAAGGAAATAGAAAAGATAGGTCAGACATACACAGGACTGAATAATCTAGTTGAAATCCCTGCTACTTCAGGCAAGGACATTTCACGAACATTTCACAGATTTCAGTATCACCAATGCTGTTCTCACTCCCAAGTCCCACATCCTGGTCTCTTGAACATAGATGCAAATGATTACTTTATTTTTAGTACTATACATTGATTATCTTTAACGTCAAGAAGATGAATATAATCACAGAGGAGGATTCACTGACACCTTATTCTCTTTTTATTTTTATAAATAAAATAACTTATCATTCAGCTTTTGATATGTCTGCCTTCATTCTTACTCTTTCTTGATGAGTCTTTTTTCCAGTTTCCCCTTGTCTCTTGGCTAACTCATAATGCCTTTCTTTGGGTGATTTTCATGCACTGTGTCTGAAGCATTTCTACATTTTTTCCCATTGCTTGAGAAGAAAACTCTAGCTAGTTTAATGCTTTTAACTTGGTATTCAAAGCTGGTTCTACATCTGAGGGCTAGCGAGTACCTTTGCCCCTCAGGACTGCTAACTACAGTGAAATTTGCATGGAGGTATACACCATTGTTCTAAAACTGCCTGAAGATTAATTCTTTTGCAGATATTCCTCAAGTGTTAACTTAAATACTCAATTAAAAAAAAAAAGCAATTTTTTAACCAATATTTCATACCATAAATTTACAATACTGCCTCACCATTTTTGCTGTTATCCTTCCTTATCAATGCATACTTTTCCACTCCTCTATTTTTGTCATACTTGCCTTTGATTGTCTTCAACTCTGGCTCCATTGCTTGTAGCACTCGTTCTGCTTTCTGCATTTTGTTGATCCTGTCCTTCATTCTCCTGCAACTTACATTCACTCAGAAAGTTAGAGAATAACTAGCAACAGAGAGCTAATTCATGAAATTAAAATGCAGTGAGATGAATGACAAAAATAAACAAAAATATATCCACTTTTTTCTGAACACATGCTCATTACTTGCTTGTCAAACCAGGCTTGTCAAACCTGATAACCACCTATTCCAATTTCTGAGTAGAAGAAAACCATGACCATCAGATTTTTGACAATGGCTGTCATCTGTACTGTAAACACAGGTGTGCATTTTAGCTCCTGAATCCAACCACATCACTTGTCTACAACTCTCATGTGTTAGGCTAGAGCTCAGTGATCACTGTTTTCCTCCCACATGAGGGCTGTGTGAAGGGTATGTTTGGAGGGAAACACGGTGTTCCAGTGGGTCTACTGAGCACACAAGAAGTTTGTGAGCTCTGGCCTACAGGTAGCAGCTCTTTTTTTATTAAACGGAATAATTTGCATCTAAAATGTGGTGGAAAATTGTATTGGAGGTCAATTTGTTCCTTAGTTATTTTGTACTCAATTGCAAGTCATTTGCAACTGACAGCAAACAAGGAAAGTTATTTTAGCTGCTGTCTTTTCATTAAGAATAATAGACTGTTTAACTAGTTTTATGGAAGAAAAGAAAACTTCCAATAAACTTGTCTACTGTGATTAGATTAATACATGTCAGACTGTTTTCCTTACTCATATAAATCAAATGATTTTCCCACAGAAATTAAGAACAATGTTGCTTGACTTTTTTTACATACTAGTTTTGATATTGACTCCCTCCCCTTTAATAAGGTGAGTCAGTATGCTGGATTTTTTTCCTTTCTCTTTTCTGATATATGTGGCTTGCTGCTTAGAAGAGCCACAACCTAATTTAGTGTTACTTTAGTTTTTATTAATTCCAAGTTAGTGGTCAGGTAATATTTAAAATGCCTTTTTTACCAATCTGTTTGGAATTATTCCTATAAACTCACATTCTTTGTTGCTCTAAGTAACTATAACTTATGAGGTTGATATTCCTCCTGTAACATTCCACTATGCTGTTTGCAAAGGCATCAGTGCCTGTTTTCAATCTGACAGTGGTTGAAAGACTTTGGTTCATTCCTTCCATATGTTTAGACATGCTGATAAATATTTGTCAACAGTTATATTTATTGCACCAACTCAGGAACAGAAGGAAAACTTTTCAAACAAAATTGCTGTGACTTCCATCCAGTACATATGAATGTCTTCTCTTCCACAGAAACATCCACTAACATATCATTGTCAACATCTCGTCCTCCCTCAGCAGTCAAAATATGCTTTGAAAATAAGTGCCACCTACCCTTAACATACTCCAGTGTAACATGCAAACATACACACTCTTTTTTGTTCTCCTCCCATGCTGGGTGATTCCAACTGAAATATAGGTAGATAGCTCTTTTTCGCTTGCAATTGCATAGTGTGTTGCTGTGAAAACAAAACCAATTTTAGTATCAGGGGATATTTTCGAGCTTTTTTTTCTTATTTTTTCCTGCCCTGAGTCTGCTGCTAGATTCTTCAGTTGCCATGGTGAGCAGGGGTGTAGGCAATTCTTCCAGTCAGGGAAAAAAATAAAAATCATGAAATGAATGCTAATGTGAGGGAAAACTGGCAATACTCTGTTGTATAACCCAGTCTGGCTCATAAATAAAGATCTTTCCACCTCAGGTTTTCATGGGGCAGCCCAGGTAAATGTCATGAAATTAAACGCCCATCTTGAAAGAAATTCCTCACTTTTTTTTGTAATCAAAAAAGGATGTACAGAAGAGAATAGTCCAGTGGTTTAAGTAAGACCCTGTGAAATTAGAAGTCCTGGTTTCTACTCCAGCTCTAGTACTGCCAGTTGTTATTGAATGAGCCAAATAGGTGAAAGACAGACACTTCAATGAGGGGCAATGATCTTTAGGAGGCAGTGGTCTCTTTGGTAATCGAATGCTTAGTCTCCTTTGTGCTTGCACAAAGTCGAGAAGCTCAGTCCATGGTCTTTTCCTTAAGGTAACATTAATTTAATGCATCAGTGTGTAAAAAACCTCATAAACAGCATTAAATAGAAAGAATGCAAAGTTTTAGAAACAATTATACTTTTTAATTTCAAAAGTTTTATTTATCAGCTTTCAAAATATGACAGTTTTCCATGAATAACACAAAGTTCTCCATCTACTCACTAAATCTCCATACTGTCCTCCATTCCTTGCTCTTCTTCCATTCTTCCTTTCTCTCTTCTGCCTTATCTTAATTTTGTTTTTCCTTTCTTATTTTTTAAAAGAAAGATGTGGAGGGAGAAAAGCATTAAAGAAAAATACCAATTTCTTTGAAGAAAGCATGATTCTGGAAGCTTAAAAACATTTCACAGAACACCTCTTCTTTTTCCCCTCAAGAAATCATTTCTCTGGGAATACAGTTTATTAACCTACCCAATGAAAGGGGTCAGCACTTCTTTTTATAGTCAAACAAAAATAATGGCGAATGTTTGCTGTAATTTTATGCTGGTTAGCATCATCTGTCTTTCCTCTTCGAGACTCTCCGCATCGCTTGGGTTTCTGACGGGAAGAGGTGGTAACTGAGCTGGGGGCAGTTGATGAGCTGACTCCCCGCAGCTGCCCTTGCTGCCTGGACAGTGGAGTGAGGACCGACTCCTTCCTAAATTACTGCAGTTTGCAGGCATGTTAACTGAAACTGTTTTCCATTTTTGCTTTTCTTAAGACATTGCACTGTGAGCTCTCACAATTTAGTTACCTCCAAGCTGTCTGGGTGTGCTCAGCTGTGGCCTCTGGGCAGCACAGAGGCCATGCAGAGCTGGCCCTGCTGGAGTAGGAGAAGCTCCTCACCCCAGCAGGACCTTGTAGTTTAAGTCAAGTGTAACTAAAACGGGTCCTTACCAGGTCTACTACATTTGCGGTACAAAGACAGAGCTATTGTCAGGTGCACAGTTAGTTTTATAACACGGTCACCTTCCATATGCAATACGCATGTCAACGTGACTAGAAAGTCAAAAATATTTTATGATACATTGAGTTCCAGCAAAAAAAGTAATGTTGTTGACTTTTAGGTAGTGAATGTTGTACGTGATTTATTACTAGCCACAAGGGTTATTGTGAGGGATAATTAACAGTTATAAGGTATCTCAAAATCTTGTGCTATACAAATGTCAAGCATTACTGTTATTGACTTGGAGTCCCTTAAGAGCTGTAAGAAACTCGTCACTCTCTTAGGTTTAATTTAGAGATGGTGATCCTGTAGATTACTGATATTAAATCAATATCTCATTGGAGGAACAGTAGTGTGTTCTTTCCCAGCATATTACTTATGTACTTAATAGTGGAAATGTACTCTCTTACTCTAGAGCTGGATGAAATTTTACTGTTGCAGAAGCTTGTGGAAAGAGAATTTTAAGTTCTGCTTCTGAAAATTGTCCATAATAATACCTTTTTTTTTTTTTTTTTTGCAATTGGAAACTCCAAGTCTTCTCTTAAGACTTGATGATAAATGAATCAGTAAGAAAAGACTTTTTCGCTGGTGACAGGCTTTGAAAATATTTAATAACTTAGACCTGTGACAGAGGGGAAAAAAGCTATTTACATTATGTTTAAAATGGAAATTGCTTTATATTTAGGGTAAAATTTGGTGTCATTAGTTTTTCTGTTTTCTAAAAATGGAAAACTTCTGCTAGAAATAACTACTTTCACCTGTTTAGCTTTAAGCTTCTTGTGAGCTAACAGTATGAAAACAATTTTTCAAGGAAATAAAATAAATTAATTTGCCTTTTGTGTATTGATGTGTGAGATTATGGGATGGCAAAGTACCTAGGCAAATCTAACCTAGGATTTACACAGTTTTAAGCAGACGAAGGAAGTTTAAAATCTTCTTGCCGGGGGCAGGGAAATGAGCCACAGAAGGCCATGAAGGTAGCTTCTGCATGCAAAACTTTCTTTAAATCTGAGGACGAGACATAACAGTTGCTCAGTGCACTTATCCCTATAAATCTCATTATAACCAAATACTGTAGGAACAATGCTTTAGGCAAGGTCTAGATGGTCTGAAAATAAAGATTTTACTCTTTTCTAAGTTTTAAAATATATTTCCTAGCATTTTCTTTCATATGCTTAGAGATAGGAAACAATTTCACTTGACAGATATATCCTGTCAGAGCCAAACTGAACCATTCAGCTGCTAAACACTAAGAATATTCCAAGTTATCTTTTAATAATGATCATATCCTGAAGGTTAAAAAATCCCAAACCACAACCCCACCCCACCCCACCCACCCCCCATTTAAAAAATCAAGCCAAACAAGTTCTCACTGATTGGAATAATGTCTACATCTAAAAACAGATCCTGATTTCTTTCACCCATAAACAATAAGCTACACAAGAAAAATAAGTTTGCTTCATACATACTTTGTTATTACTATCTTGATGGTATTAATCTCTTTTCTGTTTGAAAAAAAAAGTCTAAGGAATCATAATCTTCCAGTAAAGCTCACTGAGTGTTGCCTGAAGAAATTATTCTTCTTGCTCTGTTCATTTAAACAGAAACTATTTGGGATGCTATAGAAGGCATGGAAGTTTACTTCGGCAAGCAACAGGTTAAAGTTAATCCAGGTGTTTCAGATAACTCTCGTGTATTCTCTTCATCAGAGCAATTGGTGTTAGCATTACGCAGAAGAGATGACTAATAATAGTATATTCACTGTAGAGAACAGCAAATGTTGAAGTCAAATTATGTGGCTCTAGGCATTTTTAGAGATAGAATAAACAGTGATTCACTGTGTCACAATCTTCATGACCCCCCTTCTTTCACTTATACAGATACCCATGATCTATGGGTACCTAAAAAAGCAAAAATAAGTACACAAACAAAAGTCCCCATTAAAAAATAAAATCAAACTGTGGTAAGGAATGAATATATCAAATATTCCTGCTGTCATGAATAGGGCTGGATGCAGTTCAGTTATGAAGTCCCTGTAGCAGTCTGCCACCTTCTCTGTCTGCTTCCCAGAGTACCTGATATTCTGGGCTGTGCTAAGATGGGGATAGATAGCACAGCCAGCATCCCTGTAAATCCCTCTTTTTGTCATGAAAAGGAAACCATTATTGAAGGGGAGAAAACATTGTTACAGTAAGCTTTATGGATTGAGAGGCAGATTTTAGGTGAAAAGGAAGAAAAAGTGAAGCATTAACCATACTAGAGGAAGGTAGAATTAGGGAGCTCTTAACCTACTCGAACATATGCAAGTCCATCGGACCAGGCAGGTTGATGGTAGAGCCAGCTCGCTATCATCTTTGAAAGGTCATGCCAGCTGGTGGAACTCACTGACGACTAGAAAAGGGTAAATAGCACATCTATCTCCAACAAGGCAGATCCAGAGAACTACAGGCAAGTCAGCCTTGCGTCATTCCTGATGCAGGTTGTGGAGTAAATCCTCCTCAAAGCCATTTCCAGGCCAAAAAAACCCAAGGAGGTAATTGTGAACTAGCAAAAATTAATCAAAGGGCTTGACCAACCTGGTAGCTTTCTATGATGAGATGACTAAGCACATGAGAGTAGTGAACTGTTGACATTGTCAAGATTTTCAACTTCATTTCTGATAGTATCTCTTGTAAACAAATTAGTGAATATGGACTGAATAACTGAACAATAAATGAATGAAAAACTAGGGGGACAGCTGGGCTCAAAGGGAGATGACCAGTAGTAGGAAATCCAACTGACAGCTGATTGCTAGTGGTGTCCCTCAGGGACACTGTAGGGGCCAATACTGTTTAACATTTCTATTAATGATGTGGACAATGGGGCAGAAGGTACTCCCAGCAAGTTTGCAGATGGTACCGGACTGTGAGGAAATGGTCAATATACTAGAAAATAGAGTTGTTATTCAGAGAGACTTAGCAGGAAATAAAAATGGGCAGAAAAGAGGTTCATGGAAGATCCTGTCTCTGGAATTGAATAACCACGCGCAAAAGTAGAGGCTGGCAGCTGACTGGCTAGGAAGCAGCTTTGCAGAAAAGGAGCTGAGCTTCCAGGTGGACAAGAAGTAGGTGATCCAACATTGTGTTCTTCCAGCAAAGAAAACTAACTACGTACTGAACTGTATTAGCCAGACTACAGTCCACAGGCAGTAGACAGTGATTGGTTTCTCTTTTGGCACTTGTGAGACTGCATCTGTTATGCTGTTTTGGTTTCCTCAGCACAAGACAGACATTGATATATCCATCTCCATCCTTGGAGATCTTCAAAAGCTGTCTGGACATGGTCCTGGTCAACTGGTTCTAGGTGTCCCTGGTTGAGCAGGGGGGAAGGTGGACTAGATGACCTCCAGATGTTCCTTCCATCCTCAAACATTCTGTGATTCTGGGACATACAGGAGTGTGTCCAGCAAAGGGCTGCCAAGCTGATTAGGAGGCTGAACCACCTGATATCTGAAGAGAAGCTGAGAGGACTGCTTTTGTTCAGCTAAGAGAAGAGAAAGCTAAGGTGAGATCATATCAATGTCTTCTACTACTTAGATGAAGAGTAGAGAAAAACAGAAACAAACACTTTTGGAGGTGCACAATGACAGGATGTAGTGGGCACAAGCTGCAATTCAATAAATTCCTCTTAGATACAAGGAAAAAAAGTTCATCACCAAGTTTTTTAGAGTTTGTGGAATCTTCAGCCTTGGAGTTATTCAGAAGTTGGAGGAATAAGGCCTTCAACAAGACCCTGAGACCAGATGATCCCCTCCCTATCTAATTTATCCCGTGATTCTGTAAAACTATGGTTCAGTAAGCAAAGGGGTTAAGAATGAAAGCATTACCATTTTTACTCATGAAAACACACTGCCGTGTGATCAAACTCAGTTATTGCTTAAATCTTACTGATTGAATTCAAAAGAAAGAAATAGTCCCTCACAAGATGCACTGTTGTAAACACCTCTGATGTACTCATAACCCAAGCTTATCCTATAGGTTGAATATACTCTTAAAAAGTACATAGATTATGTATGTCTCTGCAAAGACAGGGATATCAGTAAAGCATAACTGAATGTTATGGCAATATATCTGAGTTTCTGCTACACATGCTTATTTGATTTCCAGTAGCATTAAAGCCATATTGCCACAGTGCTCTGAACGGTTGCGTTACCACTGCTGAGAAGCTATATATATATTAAGCCAAGTGAAGCGTTAACTTCACTAGCGTATGCTGCTTGTGGTATCTGAGATGGCTTGAATACCTCTGCTTTATTTTTCCATATGTGTGTACCCTTGGCAGCCCTGAACTACTTTAGACTCATCAGATTTGAATGCTCTATTAAAATTCACCTGGTCTCACCTAGAAATACTGAATCCATCAGCATTGTCAGAAGGTTACTCTAAGTTAGGCTTCACATAAAATGCAAGAAGAAAGATTCCAGCATACAATTCTCCAGTTTCCCCCTTGCCTAGGGTAGAAGTAGCTCTGTAAAAGACTCCATTCCAATTATGCAGCACATGCAGGACAAATGGGTGATAAGTCCCAGTCAGCATGGGTTAATTAAAGGCAGGTCCTGCTTGACTAACCTGATGTCCTTCTATGACAAGGTGACCGACGCACTTAGTGGATGAGGAAAAGGCTGTGGTTCTTCGTTACCTAGACTTTACTAAAGTCTTTGACACTGTTTCCCACAGCACTCTCCTGAAGAAACTGGCTGCTCATGGCTTGGACAAGCATACTCTTCATTGGGTAGAAAACTGGCTGCATGGCCAGGACCAAAGAGTGGTGGTGAAAGGAGTTAAATTGAGTTAGTGGCCAGTTACAAGTGGTTTTCCCCAGGGTTCAGTATTGGGACCGGTTCTCTTTAATATCTATCAATGATCTGGATGAGGGGATTAAGTGCACCCTCAGTAAATTTGCAGATGACAGCAAGTTTGGNCCTGGTCTCACCTAGAAATACTGAATCCATCAGCATTGTCAGAAGGTTACTCTAAGTTAGGCTTCACATAAAATGCAAGAAGAAAGATTCCAGCATACAATTCTCCAGTTTCCCCCTTGCCTAGGGTAGAAGTAGCTCTGTAAAAGACTCCATTCCATTATGCAGCACATGCAGGACAAATGGGTGATAAGTCCCAGTCAGCATGGGTTAATTAAAGGCAGGTCCTGCTTGACTAACCTGATGTCCTTCTATGACAAGGTGACCGACGCACTTAGTGGATGAGGAAAAGGCTGTGGTTCTTCGTTACCTAGACTTTACTAAAGTCTTTGACACTGTTTCCCACAGCACTCTCCTGAAGAAACTGGCTGCTCATGGCTTGGACAAGCATACTCTTCATTGGGTAGAAAACTGGCTGCATGGCCAGGACCAAAGAGTGGTGGTGAAAGGAGTTAAATTGAGTTAGTGGCCAGTTACAAGTGGTTTTCCCCAGGGTTCAGTATTGGGACCGGTTCTCTTTAATATCTATCAATGATCTGGATGAGGGGATTAAGTGCACCCTCAGTAAATTTGCAGATGACAGCAAGTTTGGCAGGAGAATTGGTCTTCTTGATGGTAGGAACACTCCATGGAGGGATCTGGACAGACCAGACTGATGGGCTGAGACCAACGGTACGAGGTTCAACAAGGCCAAGTACTGAGTCCTGCGCTTGGGTCACAACAACTCCATGCAGCATTACAGGCTTGGGGAAGAGTGGCTGGAGAGATGCCCGGCGGANCTGGAGAGCTGCCCGGCAGAAAGGGACCTGGGGGTGTTGGTTGACAACAGGCTGAACATGAGCCAGCAGTGTGCCTAGGCAGCCAAGAAGGCCAATAGCATCATGGCCTGTATCAGGAATAGTGTGGTGAGCAAGACAAGGGAAGTGATCTTCCCCCTGTACTCGGCACTGGTGAGACCACAACTCAAGTACTGTGTGGTTAGGTTCAATGATCTTAAAGTTCCCTTCCAACCTAAACAATTCTGTGATTCTATGATTCTCTATTTCTATATTCCAGTTAAGTAATTTATGTGCGTGTTCTCATGGAGTGGTTCATTCAAGAGAGTATCCTTACATGATGAAAGACAGCATATTTTGAAGTAAGGCATTTCATTTTCTTTTTCTTTTTTTTTTTTTTTATATTTTTTTCTTTTTTTTTTTTTTGTTAAGATGTTCCAACATAAATAATAAAATATACAGTGATCCACAAAAATACAATTAGTGACCATTCTGTAGTACCAGAGATACCAATTTAGCACATTAAAGAGTAAAGTTCTATTCTCTTTTCTTCACTGTCTGTTGTATAACAGCAAGTTCATCTAACTCTAGGAGGAGATTCACAGGGTTAGAAATTGTAAATTGTAATATTTTTTCTACAAGAATGACCAAACTGTGGGAGTTTACAGGGAGAGGGAGCCTCTAATAAGCAAATTCAGGCAGCTCGCAGCTCTGGTAGCTGACTTCTATGAATCTCACCCTTCAGTGCTTAATTCTTATGGTGTACTGGGGGAGGCTAGCTACCTAAATTGGATTTTGAGTTACACCAGACAGGTTCTGATGCATTGAGTCTAAGCATCTCATGTGGATTCAGTTAAAAAAAGTTGCTTGTTGTTATGCCTTATTCCCATTGAACGTGCATTAGTTTGCTCATTGAATTCATATTTCAACACAGTATGCACTGCTTTGCTAGAAAAAAACAAGACACACAACAATGTAGAGGAGGTGTAAATGATACTCTGAAAAAGAATCTGCTTATAGAGGCTTTTGGCATGCCTACTCATTAAGCATCTAAGACAGGAAAACTCTTGCATGACAAAGAATCTTAGATCAACCATTTTTATTTCTTCTTAGTTAGAGATAAGTTTAAACTGAAACTGTACCAGAAAGTCATAACTTGGGCCAGACTCTGTGTTTACAGCATAAGTAGGGATAATCCCCATGTCAAATGAGTTTATGCTCTTGGCAAGCACGATCAACAATAATCAGTAAAAACCAGAAAAGTTAGTTTCTGTTCTAGCTTAAGATGGATTCTGTAATTTTTATTTTATTACCAAAGAAAATCCTAAAGGTATTTAAATGTCAGTTGCTACTTATTTGACATTCGAGGAGAGGTTTTCAATAGGCAGTGGCCAAAAGTTTTAGAAAAAACTAGTATATTAAGAGCCTCTGCTTTTTTTTCAAATGTAGTTTGGGGCGACTAAGGTGGCCTAGTTTTCCAAAACTGGAAATACTGTATTTTGGCAGCCTAACCTTTGAAAATGTTAGGATCCCAAGTGCGATACCCCAAACTGAAGCACAAAAAATCAATACTATTTCTGTCACAAGATTTTACAAATGTCAAGACTAGAGTTTTTAATGTATATAAAAGATAATGCTTTTAGCAGTACATTGACCTCTAGCACTGTCCTGTATATTGATTTAGATTTTCTAAGAGGCCTAGATATTCCTAGGAGGTGACTGTTCCAAGTATTAATCCATCCTGACCTGACCTAGCTTATGAGATCTGATAGGATCCTAGTATAAAAAGGTATGTCTAAAGGCAGTTTTTCTTTAAAATATGAAAATAAAAAAATTTGTCAGTGGTGTTCTGCCATGTAAAGAAAATTACAGAGTAGATTAAAGAAAGTATAAAATAAAAATTAAGATCAAATTGTGAAAGATCATAATAAATGTTGGAGGATTTTAGCTAAAAAAAAAAAAAAGAATCCTACGATCATCTGAAATCTAGTGAATTATCTAGACTTCCAAAGAGAGCCATCAGAAAGGATAGGGATAGTAAAAGGAAGCTGAAGGGTTTCTTATAAAATGGTGTCTACAGTAACTCATGACTGGAAGAGGATTTTTGTGTGGCTTCTCTGAACCTGTATGAAAATTCAACTTTATTAGGAACATTTATATAGTAGGAAATGCCAATAAATTTAAACTACAATATTAGATTTATACATACTAGTATTTATGGAAGCACTGTAAGCAGAAAAATCATGTAATCATTTAATACATACTGCTAGACAAGGAGAATTAGGGACTTTATTAACTTAGGTATTCTGTAAATACCACTCGGCAACTCTCCTAAGCTTTGGTACCTGAAGATTTCCATAAACTCTCTGGTCTTGAGAACATGTATTATAGAATATTTTTATTAATTAATTCTACCAAAATGTTTGAACTGCAGCTAGTCTTACTCTCAGAAACTCTCATTGGTTCTGACAGGACAAACAAGTGCTTAAAGAACTTCCATACAGTAAGAAAGTTCTACTCCATTTTAGAAGGGAATAGAATGGAATGAGGTAGGATAGGATAGGATAGGATAGGATAGGATAGGATAGGATAGGATAGGATAGGATAGGATATTTTTAATTGAAATTTCATGTAAGACACTAGGATATATCTGGTTTACTTTGAAATTAACATACAAAGTCTCCCCTGGCAACAAATAATACATGTAAACCTCAAGCATAAATAATCAGGATGAGACAAGAAAGCTAGCTGTGATATTGTTCTTAAAAAATCGTTTCAGTTCATGAAATGTTTGGTGTCAGGATGTGGAGTGATATGTTCAAAATCACATGTCTTATTAACTGTAGAAATACTTCCAAGAAACTGATGTCAACAGACCAAACAGATGCAATGACTGATTCTTGATCTTTTTCCCTCTGCTTTATAATCCATCAAAGTAGGAACGTCTTGAGGCATTCCCATCAACCATTTATTGTGAGTAAACATTTCTAAAACTGAATCTTCAATTAGATAAAAGAAGCTTAAAGCAGGACATCAACTCTTTGCACTTGACAAAGCACTTGCCAGATCTTCTCTGGAGAGAAGATTTTTGATTCTTAGCCTTATCTTTTAGAATATAAGCGATGTAGGGGCTTAGACTTCCTAGAATTCCAGTGAAGAGCAGATGAAAGCTTGACACATCTGGCTGTAAAATGTGCTGCTGTTTTAGCTGGTTGGCAATTGCAGGGTACATGACAATGTGCAACAGATGTTAGAGTATTAATCACCATGTTTTACTTTCTGTGGTGAAGTATTTAGGAGTTATTCAAATGATAAGACTTGACAGCTCATGTAAGTTGTTTTTATCGTGCTGAAGCTAGGGAAATAATGTGGCCAAGCTGCTCCAAAGAGAAGAATAAATTGTTAGAATTTGTGTGAGGTCTTGCTGTTTGGGGGGGGGGAAAAAAAAAGGTCTAGTAGCTACTTATAAGTCATTATAAAAAGGCTGCTTGGAAAATAACCAGGACTAAAATGTCTAAGACTCTGTCCATCAGGGATGGGCTTTCCTCTGAGGGGCGTATTAAGCTTATCACAACTGCTGATTAGCAGCTAGTGACTTTTGAATTAAGAGAGATTTTCTTGGTGAAGATTAAAATGGAAGTCTTAAGCCTGCAGAGAGGAGGTGTCTTGTTGAAAATGTCAAGCCTAGAAGACTTTCAGGATTCAGGAAATTAGCTGTTTCTCCTGGGGTTTGAAACTACGTGTTGGATTCCTAATAGAGATAGGAAAAAACTCTTCCCACCAAGCCATCTTCACAAATCCTAATATTAGAAAGAATAATTATTCTTCATTTCTTATTGAAATTATTCATCACGCTGTTTTGATTAGTATTATTATTCTTCTTTTACACTGTTTCTATTACTTATTTTTTAAATTTTCCTTTCCATTAAAGGTGCAAATGAAGACGTGGGATTTTCAAAACCACTAACACTATTTTGACATATGGTATGCTATCATATACAAATGGCAGTTTACAAGACTTTGAAAATCCCCTCTGCAGCCCATCACCCCAAGAAACAAGGTCACTGGTCCCTTTCAAAAGCAATTTATACTGAAGAGAATTCTTCTATGAGGGTTGGACTAACTTACCAGAGAGTCAATGTTAAATCATTGCAAGTCCCTTCTGAATTCCCATTTCCCAGGGAAATATTTTAAGATTTGGGATACAAAATTGAACTTTTTCTCTTGTCTCAGCTACTCCTCTTTTTTACGTGAATTCTGATTGGATGGGCACTTTCCAAAATTGGCTTCATATTAGGCACTCTGGAAATACAGGCAGGGTAACACCTGTGTTTTGAACCATACTGCGATATAGGCTTGAAATAGAGGCTGAGCAGGACTGAATAGAGTCCTGATGACAGGGCTGAGGAAGTTCCATACCTTCACATAAAAAGAAACTTTGACTCTACGGGGATTTTACCAGCAGAAATCTGGGTACTGATGACTGTTCAGTATGCAGTCATTATTTCCCTGCCCCTGGGTTGAATGACGGATAACACATCGCTGACAAGTGGGGTTCTGGCCTTCCAGACACCTCAAGACATGCTTATTTATATACTAAGAAAAAAAAGTGAAGGTCTATCAGTAAGATAGACCTTTATCAGTAAGATAAGCATCTGCATGAGTCTTTTCACGTCTCCAAACTTTAATTTGCCTGCAAATCCATTTTTATGAATGGCTAAATAATTGAAGGAAAAAAGAATCCATCTGTATTACTCAGATCCCAGGCTTAGGACTGATTGTTACAAGAGACATAGTTCAATGTTAGGCAGCTACGTTACAGCTTCTTTCATATCATCCTATGCTTCTAATTGTTTTTAATTAAAATCAACTTTTGATAGAACCAGATCACTTTAAACAGACTGGATTTTAACTTATGAATGAGAAATATTATGGGGGTTTTCAAGAATATTTAAACTTGCATCTTATCACTACTTTTTTTGGAGAAAAAAAAATAATTTATTATTTTGCTGGCATTTTATTTGGCATTGAATAGGAATAAGACTGAAAATTTTCAGCTGAATTTTGAGGAAAAAAAGACATGAAATATTTTGACTAAATATCATTTTACTTTATGTCTGTCACGTCCTGTCAGCCTGTCTTATTCTTCCTCTGTTTTGCAAGCCTAACTTCTACATATGATAAATAGAATAATGTGTACTGTCTAAAGAGACAGTACCAGGGAATATTCTGGAATTTAGTGGAGACAAGTATCTCTGCAAAAGCAAAAGGAACTTGGACCTGAAAACCTGTAGTTAATGCCACATCCCTTAAAGACAAGATTTTTGTTGTTCATAGCATAAAGTTTCACAAATATTTAAATACTAATCCTGAAATTAAATTGGAAAATGAAACTAGGACTCATAATTTACTGAGACATTCTTGAAATTTTACTCCAAACAAAATAATTAGTCTGACTCATCATGACAACTTATGTGGGATCTGAGGGAGTAATCAGTTTGCTCACAGAAATCTTTGTTTTGCCACCTTCTAAGATTAGGGTAAAAATATGTAAGGCTATCTATAATCTTGATGTTTTTTAAAATATTAAAACTTGACCATTAAATCTAGTCCAGTTAATCAGAATGACTGCAAGCCAGACATCTTACATATTAAGAAAATAAACTTGTAGGAATTAAGAATTTGTGTTTTATAAAGTAAGACCAAATGAAAAATGCACATAACTTCACTTTAATTTCATTAATTTCATTTTACAAATTTAATTCTGTACTGTATTCCCTTTCATGTCTTTTAATTTAGATTTTCATACTGACCATATTGATTTTGATATAGATTTTCATATCTGAAAATATTTCATACTTGGTGGAAAAAAGCCACTAATAAAGCAAGGCATATAATTTAAAAACCTTCATTATATTGTGCGTTGGCAGTAAGACCTTGCTTATTACTTTCTTATTGCTGTCTTTGGCCACAAGTTTCTTTAAAATTGCACACAGCACAAAACAAACACACAAAAATCCCCAAATCCTACAGATAGTGTGAGGTGGACAAAACACATATTTTTCAGTTGGGGTTTTGTCCTTTAAAGAGGGCATTCTTTCCTCTTGGTTCATTGTGACTGACACCATTATAGCCTTACCTCTATCATTCCATAATACAATAAATCTAAGGAGTAAGGTTACACATTCCGTAGTTAAAATTTATTTGGACTCTACCTGAACTTTTTCTGTACTAAAGACCAGAGAGATCGGTATGCTCTGGTTTTATTGCTAATATTGGCTAAATAGGCTATATTAATGGTGTAAATGAACCCACAAAACTAAGCTGACTAAGGTTACAATCAGTTTCATTTGATTTTTTTAATGTCAGTGTAGAACATCTGCATCCATACAAGTCATTGTAGACTAACTTATAGTCAATGGAGAGAAATAAACATTGCCAAAGGCCAGTTCATCCAAATTGATGCAGATACTTACTCCAGGAAAAAATAAATTTTACCATCAAAGGGCCTGTTACTCTGCAGTAACTATGGAGACACTCAAAGATGACCAACTCAGATATAAATATGTGCAAGGTGGTTGTCTGCATTTCATCAGATAAATCCTAACTTGGCAACCATCTTAGTTGCGTGTCTGTTTTGACAGAAAATCAGAAATCACAATGACTTTTTAATCATTTAAAATAGTTAAAATATTAACTTGGCTTTTGCATTTGGCATCATTTGGTTTTCATGATGTTACTTTTGCTTTGATGCTTATGCATATAATGGGGAAAAAAAGGAAGATATGCACATAGCTCATTCTTTTATGGAATACAAGAGTGAATGAAGATCTCGGGTATATCTTTATCTGTAATAATTACTGTGTTTAATTACCACTCTAAAACAAGAAGTTTTGCAAGAATAGGTTTACTTAAGCATGTTAAGTATGAACACAAAAATTTAAAACATCCTTAGGAAATTCAATAGAAATTATGTCAAACATGATTCTTAGCAATAGCTAAAGACAATCATCTAGTTCCTTTCAACAAATGTGCATCATCCATCAAATTCATGAGCAGATGTCTCAAACAGTTAAGCTTAACAAACAAAAACAAATATAGTCATGTCATTCATGACAATTCTGATTCCAACTTATTTTTCCCCTGTCATGCTATAAATTTCTAGAACCCTTTTTTGGTTAAACAGCTTGTAAGATCTTAATCTATTATGAAAAGCATTTTGCTAGTTTCTTAGTTTGTTTCTTTCCTTTTTTGTTTTCTTTTTTTCTTTCCAAATGTATTTTCATTTTTGCTTCATAAAATCAATGCAGTATTCTCCACGTGCGATTTTAGTCATATTGAAAACTAGCTCTCACAATACCATAATTCTGAACAGCTAATTTCCTTTATTACTTTTTCCCCTTAAAAAATCATTCATCTGTAAAAACTGTGGAGATTTTTCACCTATGTAAAATTTTAATTTCAGAGAAAGAACCAGCAAAAATAGAAAGATTTGAACATGATTGAAGACATATTTGAAGGTATTATTAGAGGAGTTCCAGAAGTTAAATGAAACCAAAATGAGAGCTAATACTTGACAAGTAGAGATGCTGTACATTCTCAAAATAATTAGGTGTGCAGAAAAGAGATAAATCAATCAGGCTAATGACCTGGTTAGATAAAACGTAAGGAAGTTATAGGATGTTTGGGGCAATCATGTTATGGAAGGGTTATGAATTTCAGTGGCTCTCTTTAAAAAATATTTTCTGTAATAGAGTTGAGCATGACTGGAAAAAATCCATTTAAAAAAAAAGATGCAATATAAGTCCTGAAAAGATTGTATTTGCAGAGCTTAAATAATGAGGAAAGGCAAGATTAAAAAAAAAGAAAAAAAATAACAAAAGCGAGGGACACTGATTCCATACAAAGGGTAGAAACTTATCCTCTACTACGACAGGAAGTTCCATCTCAATATGAGAAGAAACTACTTTGAGGGTGGCAGAGCACTGGAACAGGCTGTCCAGAGAGGTGGTGGAGTCTCCAACTCTGGAGACAATCAAAACCCGTCTGGACCCCGTCCTGTGCAATCTACTCTAGATGGACCTGCTCTGGCAGGAGGGTTGGACCAGATGATCTCTAGACGTCCCTTCCAACCCTTAACTTTCTGTGATTCTGTGATTCTGTGACTGTGCAGAGCTAAAGTCCTTCATGGAAGTGACCTTTCTTCCTTCCTTCTATCTTTGTAAATTGTGTGTCCATCCCACCCTTCCAGCACTACTCAGGAATCAAGAGTATACAGGGCTGTATACTCTTAGCTGTTCTGAATGTTCAGAAAAAGGAAGGGTATGTCTTTTTGTATGTTTTGGGTGAACAGTCACTGGAATGAACTTAAGTAAGCTTTGTAACATAAACTCAGATGGGTCAGGTGGGTGCTACTTAATATGGGGTTTATATATCTCCACATATATTTTTTTTAACATTCTGACTGTTAGCTAATTTTCTGCTCCCCAAATTACTAAGTTCTGGTGATGGGTACAAGAAAAGTCTCCAGTCTGGTTAGGGTACTAAACTAATTGGAAACAATGGAGTATCAGTTTCCTGTGCCCTGCTGAGACGCCAATAAACACACCTGCTATGAGGTTGTTATGCCTTCAATCTTAAATTCCTGGTGGTCATAAGTACTTGTTCATCTACTCTAAGTTGCATGAAGTGATCAATTCTCTTTGTGTGCAAGCACACCTGTAGCAAGTGTTAGAATATTCTGGCTTTTATTTTCCCCAACACAAATTTTACAGTAGGAGTCACATCTTCTTTTCATTGTTGGTGTTGGCCTTCAAGCTTTCCTTATGTTTGTCGAACTGGTAAAGTTGTATAGGACAGTCAGGACCAAAGAAAAATACAATAAATACTGAGGACATAAATTACCTACTTGAACAAGGTATAAAATTTTATTTTTTAATTAGCGGCATTAAATTGATATTCAATGTAACTCAAATGTAAAATAATGCACCTGGGTTGTGAAAAAAAAAATAAACAAAATTACTCAAATATTTCACAGGATTGAAAACTTGAGTGCGTCAAAACAAGACATGTACCAGGTTATCACCACAGACAACTCGGTATACGTGTGGTCAAAAATAATCACGTCACTGGGAAGGGTACCATACATGGGCTGAAGGACAGCATGTAAGTCTTGTGGAATACGTTTTGTAAGATCACAGGGCCTCTCCCAACTGACTAGCAGCTGGGACAAGGATGATCAGTTCTGGGAGGCCACGAATGTAATGGGAAGGATGGTTAGAGAGCAAGCTTTCATATTCTTAGTGCAGAATTAGTCAGTGAAACGTATACTGTGCAGTTAGGACTCATAGTCCAGAGACAACTATAGTAACAGGCCTAGTGAATTCTTGGAAGGAATAGGTGGAGTGTATGAGTCATTTCAAAGATGTTTTCCAAAACAGGTAATGTCTTACAGTGGTTCTTGGTTACGAGAAGCGAAAAAAGGGGTCGTTAACACAGTGATTGCAACTACTCCTGACTGATACGGACTTTGCTGAGTAATTTATACTCAAATTAGAGTACTGCAAGGTGTTCTGCTCAGAATCATTTCAATGCATTTCAAAGGTTCTGTTAACACAAAAAGTTGGGAAAACCATCTTTATGAGCACATAATAGAAGTGCCCTGTAATTCAAGCAGCAATGATATTATAATCTGTCTTTAGAAAAAGCGGGGAGGAGAATGATGTAAGGCATATATTTGCATCAGTAAGGAGGAAAAAGGTGAATTTATACAGAAGTAGTGAAAACAGAGAGGACAGCTGGAAAATCCCTAACAAAGTGCTAATGTATAATTAGGTCTGCATGAATAATACCACACTATTTACTTGATTTGTTTTTCACATTTGAGAGAGATTTTTTTGAACTGATCATGGGCTCCTGAAATGTTTGTTGTTCATATTTATTTAATAACTACTTTCCACATTTGATAACTTATTCAGAAATTTCACATTGTCAAAACACATTTGTTCAGACAAGACACAGGATGTGGCTTTTCTTCCTGGGTTAGAAAGCCCTTCCAAATAATTCTTCTCTGTATTTCTTATTTCGTCATTCATTTCTGGTGAATGTTTGTGCTGGAAACTACATTAGTTAAATGACAGAACTACATTAGTTAAAAATCTCTAGGAAGGGTGCATGATCTCATAGAAAACAGTTATTTAAGAATTCCAGTTAATAATTAGCTCTGTTGTGCAATATGCGTTTACTCAGGTAACATTGGCAAAACCAGTAAAGATGGGGTGATAACAGGAAAGAAAATAAGCCATCCCGGTGCAGTGAATTAATCAAACTACTTACTGAAACTGTAAACCAAAGTATTATTTCTATAAAATATGCAAATTTCTTAAAAAAAAATATTTGGAAGTAAGCCAAAAAATCCACAATCCTGTTCCAAATTTTTCAGGAAGTTTTACACCTTACTTTATTTCCTTTTAAGTTCTCCTGCTTGAAGTAGCTTTTCACCACTTCTGCACTAATTGTGTATTCTCAGATCTTCATTTAAAACAGATAGTCTTTCCATTATATCTTACTAGGTTTGCAAATTGAGGGCCCTTCATGCATATTTGTTAAACGGTATTTGAAACAAACTCACATTTCTGTTTTCCAGAAGAAAACTCCCCCTGTCTCTCAGGGTAAGTTTGAAAACACGATTTCTCAGCAATGAAGGTGTAAATAAGTAACTGCCACTGTGTTGTAGTTTGCCTTGTGTTGCACTTGGTTGCACCAACTGGTTGTTCAACAAGATAATAAACTGTGCTACTGAAATGAATTGGGTTACTATCATTATTTCACTAGTCCAGCTTGCAGAACAGCAGTTACATTGGCCCAGCAGAACAGAGCAATGAAACAATGAGGGAACAGGAAAAAGCAACTGGAGGAAGAAACAGTCAGATGATACTAGCATTGTCACCAGGGAAAGTCCCACATAATCATTATTATTATTATTATTATTATTATTATTATTATTATTATTACTGCTACTGCTACTGCTACTACAACAATAACAATAATAATAATAATAATAATATGCACTATGGTGTCTAGTACAGTAATTATGAAGATATTCCAATGGCAACTGCAGTCTCAAGAAGAACTATTTTCATCCCAGTTCTTACTCATCACTTTTATCACTCATTTATACTATTACGTGATGAAAACATAATAATAAGAATATGTTGGCATTTCAGTGAACTGTCTCTACTTTTTTAATACACTTTAGTAATCACCATTATTAATTTCCCTAGACCTAACTTGTAACTTCCATAGCCACATACTTTGTCCATGGTTGGAGACCAAAAGACAAATGGATTTATAAAGAAAAAAACCCCGACATCATGGCAAACTTATTTATGGAATGATTGTTCCTCATATCTTTTTTAACTGTATTTTGTAGCTTTCTGAAAAACATCCACCAGTTGTTTAAGCCTTGAGTCTGAAACTCAGATGATATAAATCTGCAGATGAAATGCCAATGGCCGTATGCCAACAATGCTTGCATGGAGGTGTAGGTCTTTGTAATGTAATAGGAAATTCAGTGTTGTATCTCCGATTGATCTTTCTTAGTACATGTATTTTCCAGGAGAACAACAGATTAAAAAGAAAGAGGCAGAAATACAGTTGGCTTATTTAAAGGAATGCCAAACATAACAAGAAACTGAGGCTTTATACAGGCAGAGGAATTAGCTTTTTGTAAATTGATGCAGATATTTTTAATTAATATCAAAGCTCATACTCTGCCCACCTTGCCAGCTTAGATTTAAGGGAAATCTTTGAGAAATATTTATCTTGGCAGATGTCTCACCAAGATATTTGTGCAGAAATACATCCAAGAACTATGCAGTCCTTTCAAAATTAATGTTGTGTAGTTTGTTTTGTAATTAAGAACATAATTGAAAATGCAATTGTTTGAATTATTAATAAGGCCTAAACTGTCTGTGTGTTATCCACTCTGAATAGCCCTTCCATGTTTAGAATGAGAACAGGGACAGTACTTAGGAAATTCCTATAGCTCCACTGATGGAAACAATCTAGTAATAGAGTATCCAAGCTCATACCTACAACACCTTATTTCTCCCTCAAATTTTTTTGACACTTATGTATTAAAATTGTATTGTATGTTTGCTTGTTGTAACATTAGAATAATGACAGAACCACTTTTTACTGCATACAGAATGTTTGTGCCTCTCCCTTGCTTTTTCTGCTGCCTAAAATTAAGTAAGTTTGGAAAGTATACACATAGCATCTATGGAAATATTTTCACAAGATGAACCTCCTTCACCAAGGAGCTTGATGGTCAAGCAGAAGATGGGCAAATCTAGATCTCCTGCTGTGAAGGTAGCCTGGAATGGTTAAAAGAGTGGAAGGGAAAGACATTCCTAAATTCACCTCAGATTTGTGTTTTTTGCTTTTCCATGACTCAAAATTTTTGTAATTCATTGTATCAATAACTACAGGTAGGTGAGTGGCACAAGCTGTGACATTTGCTCATAGTCAAGAGCAGATTACCTTTCCCATCTTTTCCCCAGAAGAGATGTCTGTATGTGCTTATGATGAACATATATTTTTCATTTTTCATAATGCAAAATTACTAATAGACACGGTTAATGTCTAAAAATTACTTTTCATTAGTTTCCCATTTGCTTTGGTGCTTTAGGAAAAAAAGTTGTGCATGTAAAATTTATACATTAAACTAGGAGCAGCATTCTTAAATGTGTCTGTGAAACTAAAAGCTTTAATCTTCATATCCAAAATTATTTTGGCACTGGAGAACTAAACTTACATGCTCTGAATCACCCTGAAAGAGCCTTTCCCTTTTTTCTTGGCAAGTAGTAGAAAAGTCTTCTTTGGACTAAAATTAGTCACTATAAAATAACTCCTGCTTCCCCCAGGAATCACCATTGTATGTGCTTCTGCTGTTACAGCACCTAAAGACTGAGAAAAGTTGCCTAGGAAATATGGCAAAGCCTCTAAACCAAAGTTTTGTAAAGGACGTAGACTAGTTTTGTGCCTCAGTAGAATACCATAAACGTTTCAGTCACCTACATACTGTCTAAACATCTGGTTAACTTTTAACATCTGATAAACTTTTTTGAAATGCCTAACTTTAAAAATATGCCATCATTTTTGGAGTACTTATTTATTCAGCTGTAGCTTCATCATCTGAAGGGTAGATAGATTGCAATTAAGGAATCAAGTTTCTGCCAGAAGGCTACCAAAAATTATGAGATTTTCAAGTCCTAACTCCACATTTCTGGATGGAATTTCTCCATCAAGAACTTTACATTCTCCACATCATTGTGTATATAAACCGAAATAAATTCTCCACTATTCTTGCCTTTTCTTTGTGCCACTTCTTAACCTAGCTATATTGGGTTTGCTTTTAAAATAGATTAAGACAGAAATACATTTACTCTACTGGTAAATTAAAACCTGAAGACCAAAGCATCATTTAATTTGGTCTGCCCTGACACATGTTATGAGCAACACAAATTTTACTGTTTTGAACCACCAAATCTGTCCTGTTTACTCAAGCTAGTCACTGCAGAAAGTTCAGGCTGAGAAAAAAAGAGTGCAACTTTCACAGAACTTGATAAATAAGGAAGCTAGAAGCATTTATTTTAATTAAAAAACAGGGACAGAGAAAAATAATAGTTTTCCATTCCAAAGGGGTTTCTCCAAGTTTCACTGGTGTCAATATGAATTACAGTATCCCCACTGGTTACTCCTTAACTATGTCTTTGCTGCCACAACACTCTCACCCTTCCTGATCCTGTATGTCTATTAACCACTTATTACATTTTCTCATGAATTTAACTTATGTGCCCTGCACATCAGAGACTCTGGAGAGTATTCTTAAACCTCGCTTTAGGTGCCAAACTAAAACAGCTCCGTTCTGAGGATTGGTGGACAGAGAAGAGAGAAAGAGGTGGTTCTGCAGGGAAGAAGTCTAATTAAAATTGTTCCTTGGAACGGAGCCTATCTCTCTACACTGGCTAAGAAAGGACTTCAGAGAGATTGATTAGCTTACCTTATTGAAGTCCCTCTCTGTCAGTGCTAAGTTAGGTATCTAAAGTTAGTCAGAGCAGTGACTCCCCCTTTGTTTTTCATTTTTCTTTGTGTACTAAAAGGGAGTCTGGTCTGTAATCCAGGCTTTCAGGTTGTTCTGTCTTACAAGTAACTATTTAAAAATAACAAACAGTAACAACACAGTGAAACTACACTATTTATTTTAGAGAAATACCAGAAAGAAGATGAAGATCGTTGCCCTTCCGAAGGGTTTCAACTCTTCTTATTTCGTGAAGCCCATATGGAGCAGAGCCAGCCGTGTGAGATGAACTCTGAGAGCATACGGTCACCTCAGCAACACACAGTGCGCTTCCACTGGCCCTGGGCCAGCCGGATTTGCGGCTTCATGCAAATTATAGCCATAATGGTGGCACTTAAGAGGCCGAGTCTGTCTGCCTACCCCTAGCAAGACTCTGAATATGCTAGGTAGCGGGCTGGAAGCTGTATTTGCTTTGGTGCCTTGGGAGGAAATGAGTGTTACACAGCCGCAGCCGGCCCTAAGGAGCTGTCTCCACAAGCAAAAAAAGAGAAAGAGATTAAAGGAAAGACAAGAAAAACGAGCTTTGACAGAATGTAAGAGTTAAATTTAAGACCCACTGAAGCTAATTAGGAGACTAAAGTACCTGGCACGATTACATTTCCTTTCCCTGTCTTCACCTCCAAGAAAAAAGCATGAAAATAAAGCTCTGCATTCCCAGCAACGTAATGTCATGAAAATGTAACGTATCACCAAATATCAAGTAATGCATCTTACTGAAAAATTAGAAAAGTGATACTGTTCATTTACTCTAAGGTTGAGAGTGATCTGAATGAGATCCCTTTTGTAGAAAATCTTTGTTTATTCTCAAAGGCATGTATGCCACTTAGAAAGGGAGAGCAACCTGATTTGAAACAATAACAAATATTCCGCCCTTAGGGGCTAAATGACATAAGAAATAACACGATATGCTGACCTATATAGTTGCCCATCAAGAGGTGAATTCTTTATTTTTATTATTTAAAACAGCACTTTGCAGACATTAGCTAATTCTCCCAGCCTCCCCCATTTATAAATAAAGATGCTGAGGAAGAAGGGATGAATGCTTTGCCAGAACCATTCCCCATTTAAAGAGTGGAAACAGAATAAAATCTCAGGAGCTCCTTACTTGCAGCCTGCACTCAGTTCTCTGAATCTCTCGCAATGCGCATGGAACCGAAGCCAAAGCGTTTAGAGACTCGCTGGTGGTGTCGCAGACAAAAGGAGACATTTGCCTTCAGGTCAGACACATTAGATTGATTGTGGGACGACTCCAAGAAGACCACAAGAGCTTGAGTCATCCTACAACTTGAGTCACATGCCTTCTTCACAGGAATACCCTGGAAGGCAGGGGAGGCAGAGAGAAAAAAACCCACCCTCTCTCTCCCTGGCTGGCAGATGGCATTGCAGCCACTTGGCAGAAGGCAGGATATTACAGTTGGGCGGAAAGGCATACGTCCCGGGTCAAAAAAAAGAGTGTCAATGTATGGTTCATTCACGTCTGCTTTTCTAGTAAACAACAGAATAAAGATGGTATGAAAGGAAAGAGAAAAAAAGTCTTAAATATGTATTTCCACACTCCTTTACAGCTTTTTCTTCAGGAAAAATCTTTTGTAGGACATAAAGGCAAAGCCAGGAACCTGGCTGATTAACTTAAAATTTTGGCCTGTATTTTAGAGGATTAAAGATGGGTTTGATAGGCAACAATTTAAAGTTAATCAGAGAGATTTCTTCCATAATCAGTGGAAAAAGATGACAGAAGATGACTTGGCGTCCAAAAACGCCTGTCTTAGACACCTATTTAAAGGTGGAATAAACTGTGCTCTGGAGGTAGCTGTATCTTTTTATTAGCAAGATAATGAAAGGATAAGTTTTGACTGGATACTTAAGTCTAGATAGCTAAAGCTAGATGAAATGAAAAGTTCCAGGAAATTGTTTACATTTTTGAGGAGGTGTATATATCTATATTTTACAATGATAATTATTCAACCTACAGTCAAGCTCTGTATGAAAACTATAGATAATTACAATCTTATTAGTAGGGGTATTTCTTCTGGTCAAAAGAAGAAACCCCAACATGTGGCAACCTCAGGGCAAAATCGGCTAGATCTCTCTCCTGTGTACCCACACTCACAAATGCATTTGAAACTCACACTGCACCCGTTGAGTTCTTGAAACATAAAGATATTACCAAGCTTTCATATCATCAGTCTGAAAAAAGTTTTCTAGGATGGCATATTTTCCAGGAAAGTGGAATAAAATGTGGGCTAATAAGCAGGGAGAAGGTTACTTGGTAACGTACATTATTTCTAAATTAATTCTTTCTCAGTTTTCCACGTACTTCATATGACAGACGCAGGTGGAAACAGGGCTACAAATACTAGTTAGTGTGAATTCTGGAATAGTAGCATCATCTCAGTACACCACAAAGAAAAAATACACAATGTAGGCATGGTGACTTAAGCTGATAAAAGATATTCTACAGTAGCATGTTTAAACAGAAAATCAGACTAATAATTAAACAGTGAGGTTATATCTGAATACTTTTTTTTCTTTGAGTGGGGGTGAGAGAAAGCAAATTAAAACTATTTGGCTGATTAACCAAAACTTCAGACTTTTTACACAGTGCAAATTTTGTAATTTTATTTAAGAAAAAGATTATAAAATAGTATTTCTGAGAAAAAAGCAAGCATTATCTCTTTCCTGTGAGGTGACTTTTGACACAAGGAAGGGCTGGGATATCTATAAGGCAACCAAGCAGAAAAGGCAAAAAAAGTCTTTGATGTCTGCAAAAACATAATCAGGCTACAACATTTATTAGAAGACAGCAAATGTATACAATTAGTAAGAGAGGAAAAGGAAGAAAAAATATCTTAAAAGCTGTAATCTACCTTTTGGTGTTCTTTCAATCCTTTTTCTTCCATCCCCATATGGGGGCAATCTTTATTCTTCTGTCCATTTCCTTTCTACAAGCCTGACTTAAAAATGCATTGCAATCTTTTCTCTAATCTCAGCGTGCTTCGGATCAGACCTTACTCTGATAGGCACAGGCTAATTTGTGCGAGACATTTATATTACCTTCTTCCTGCTGCAGTCATGTGCAAAAGTTATATTTCACTTGTTTGATGGCTTCAGTTAATGAAGAATAGCCTCAGTTCATTTCAGCTCATGCCCAAATATACCAGCTGGATGTTATATTATGACTGAGCTCTCATTATAAAGATGTCATGATAAAGATGACCTACAATTTTTGGAGAGAAATTATTGGACTTCCAGGTTCCATGTCATCAGTTCATTGTTCCACGGCTGGAAATGTCGACAAACAAAAACATGTTCGCATTCTCTAACAAGAAGTCTCATAGGATACAGAGCAAACACCTGCAAGATAATTCAATCAACTTAACCAGATTAGTATCTTCCAAGTTTGTACTGCACAGCCATTGAAAATCCAGTCTGACAAACTTATTGGGTGATGGTTAATCCTCCAATTTTGTAAGAAAATCTTAAAAAAAAATCAAACCAAAGGGACGAATTTGAAGGTAATGTGGAAAGTGGGAATGAAGGAGACTGCAAGAATCTTAAAATCCAAATTGGAGCTGTTTGTGCAGGGATTAGTAGCTTCAGTGCCTGCTAACATTAACATAAATTTCCCATTGCTTCGAGGCAATCAGGCCTAGATGCCTGCAGCTTTCTCACAATAATTCAGCTTTCTGAAAAATACTGAATGGGAAACTAAAACATTAGGAATGTGATGAGAAATAAAATGAATTCTTCAGTGTTCTTAATTTGCTCGTGTCTTACAACCATCATGGATATTATTCTTAGCAAACAGACTCAGATAATTAAATCTCTGACTCTCTTCCCAGGTAATGTGTAAATTAATACCCACAATTTGTTGTAAGATGTCAAACTAAAACAAAAACTATACAACTGTGTGGATGCTAAAGCACATACTCGACATATCATTTTGCCTACAAAGAATGTATAGATATTCGTATTGAATACAAATTGTTTAACCTCTAAAAAAATAATATAAGATTATACAGGTAAAGGCCTGTTAATGTTTGTTTGGTAATAAAAGTGCTGGATGACACTCCAATGCAAAGATTTAACTGAGTATTTCTGTTAATAATTGTTGCAACAATTGGTCCTATCAGTAGAACCAGTCAACCCAAAAATAAAATGAAATCTACTATTTTAAAAATAATCTGCTGCAAGATTTTACAGAGAAGTGCTGCTTAGCAATTAGAAAATGCATTCTTTCTTGTATAAAGGAAATGCATTACAAAGACAAGACACAGCTCTCAAACCAATTAAAATCATCCGAAAGACCTATATACAGCTTTTCAGACCTTAAAAATTATATCAAAAAATCAAAGAAAAGGAAGAGCGTAATGAAGGAAATTATTATACACGTGACAATAGGCAAAAATTAAAGAACATTTATATTGAAACACTAAAGCTTTCTATTCTGATGAGTCTTTATTACCATTAATGTGTTATATCAATAATCATTTCTGCTTGATAAGCTAAAGTACTCTCACAGGGAAGAAAACACATAGTATGTAGGTTAAGCAATAGCTTCATGTCTCTTGAATGTTGTGCATGCTCATTCTGTTAGACTGTCCTCAGTACTTGATAAATTAGGTATCTTACATATTAGGAGTCAAAGAATTAAAGAAATCAGCTCTGATTTTATTGATTGAAACATTGTATGGCAGAGCTGACACTGAACTACATTACTTTAAGGAGATCTGTCTGTGAAACATCTGGTTACTCCACCAGCTAGGGAGACAGACTTCCATGAGTTCCTCTCACTTGCCAAGCTTTGGAACATGAGCAATAAATATTCCCAATATAAAGTGTCATTTCAAAGCGAAGCCAGTATTTTGTGCCACTGCAATTATTTAGGATGAATGATGAATATGGAGACATACTTCTGTAATGATAATTTTGAGGAAAGTTTCTCCCTTTTCTTCACATTCCTATAATTCATTAACCTAGTTTAAATAAAATTCTGTTATTTAAATCGGATTTATGATAAAAAAATTTTGAAGGAGCTTTGAGAGAAAGAAGCTACAGTATATACTTTAGATTCTTTACCCCACTGCATGCAATCAGCTTCTTGATTTTCAGATATTGTTTTATAGCTTTATATTTTTCCCTTGAGCTCCAAGACCTAACACTAAGGGGCACCAGAGAACTGAACTGCATCTGTTCAGATCCATCAGGAACCAGCTGCTGCAACTAACGTTGTAAGTTATGCACTGTGCTAGGTGGAGAGGGAATGGGGCTTTGGGGGAAACATAACAGGAGAAACAACAGTTCTGCATAACACATTCTCTGTTACAGAAAACTGTCACTGGAAAAGCAAGGATGCGCTCATTTCAGGAATCCTGAATGTCTTCTTATAGTTTATCAGTAGGTGTTGAAAAACAACTCTCACTCTATTTTTCTAGACAAAAGTTGGGAAATGTGTCAAAATATTGCATGACATGAAAATGGATTTTTTGGAGAAGCCAAGTGTATCTAAAAAAATCCCAGCAGATTAACTTTATTTGCTTTGATCCTAGACAAGTATAAACAGGAGAGCACAGAGTTAGGAATTCTTTCTCATATTACGTTTTGGATGATGTCTGGATACCAGCATTTTTTCCTTACCAGTTCTTAAAATTCCATTATGGAGATAAAGAACTTTTCTAATTTCCCTGTGGACTGCAAAATTGCCTATTGCCCTCTCATTTTCCCAACCGGACACAGGAAAACAGTATTTAAAAAAAAAAAAATGAAAAGAAATCTGTTTGCCAAGTGAGGACTCCAAAAGCAACTTCCTTCACCCCAAGTTTGGCTGTCAAATAGAGAAAAATTGTGCAGCCAATGCCACATATCTTAATAGAGCACATTCTGAAAATCTCAGACCTGATGTCAAGAACCTGTTGCTTATCCCAGTTGTTTTTTCTTTTTTCCTGTATTTCTGTTTAAATCCCTCTATTCCACCACAAAATACATAACCAAACAAGTAAAATATAATTAAATAAATGACACTATGTATTAGCAAAATTAAGTTGTTCTGATTCCCTTTTAAAAGCTCAGTCGCGGTCTTGTCCAGAACAGAAAGCATTACAAAAATACAGATACAGTACAGGGCCCAGTATGTCAAATCATTGCAATCAAATCTCCAAGACCAAAATTAATAATGTACCATTAGCAGATGGCGTGAGCTGATTGACTGAGAATTGCAAAGACGCATTCTGATTTGAGTACTGTAGACTTTTCCTTATAATATTATCACTTATTTCTGTGCCTTTAAATAGACTATTAAAATGAAATCCACAGATAACTTCTGGTTGGTGTAGAATTTGACTCATAGATCTTTTAAGGCCAGATGAGACCATTATGATAATGTGCTTTGACCCCCAGCATAGCACAGGGCATAGAACCTCACTCAGCAATTCCTCCCTCGGGTCTGCATCTTCTGTTTGAGGTATACCATCTCCTTTTGAAAGACATCCAGCCTTGATTTATTGCTCAAAGTGGTGGAAATTCCAGCACATTCCTTGGTAAGCTCACCCCTCAGTAAATGGCAGCTGCAGTCAGAAAAGGTACAAGTTCTGTCCTCCTCTGATACAGCTTAGTTTCAGATTTCTTCCCACCACACTTTTTGAAGCTGAATTAGCTTTCAGCAATCTGTGTCAGTTTATAGACCGTAACCATGTTTGTTAAGGAATAAAGCTTCCTTTAACCAAATACTGGGGAAAAAACAGCATTTGGAGTATATTGTGCCCCTTGTTCAAGGGCCATGAGCAATTCTGGATGGCCCCTCACCCCAGGATGGAGAAAATCTCCAGAACAAGGAAAGGTATGGCCTCTAAACCTTCCCCTAGTCCAATGGAGAAATTAAAATATACGCCTAGGTTATGCTATGGCCAGATAGCATACCTGATGCCTCAAGAGGAAGACTTTGTAACTCCAGGTCTTCATCTGATAATGTTCAACCTCTAGCTGGCACCTTCTCTTGTCTTGTGCAGTATGCAAGTTTTTCTGTTGCTGTTCCACTGAGGTGCGTCAGCAAGCAGGATGAAGGTAACTTGGGAGTGACCAAACAGTACGTTTCTTTAGGCAAGAGGCCCTGCTGGTTGGGCCCTGCAGGTGGCAGGGTCTCTGCTGTGGGTCAGAGTGGAGATCATCAGCAATTCACCATCGTAGCCAGAGAGTTAAGCTTGTTCTGTCTCTCTCTCCAGGCAGTGACATCTAAAAGGTGAAACACAAAGACTGGCCACCTTTACCCAGCTCAGGTGCTGGACGGGGGCTTTGCAAAACTTCTCTTGGGGGAACAGCTTGGGGTTTGCGTGCGTTTTGCTTTCCAGCTCGCTGACTGAAAGACAGGCAGCTGCGTTCAGGCATTTTACTGTGGGGACAAAACCTGCCAGGATCCAGCACCTGGAGTTTCATATGCCATTTGTGATTCGCTACGACAAGGACAGTCACGGCAGCAGACCTCCCCAGCCACCATCCTGTGTGGACGTGGTGTTTCAGGGCCACAAAGGGAAGGAGAAACTGAAGGAGAGAGAGCTGGAGGGTGGTACCGAGCAGTCCCTTCGGTGAGATGAGTGGAAAGAGTTGCACCTAGGAGGCCCTTTGGAGGGGCCATGTGGTCCCCAGTGCCTCTCCCACTCCCTCCTCCTCCTCCTCAGGCAGGAGGAGGCAGAGTTGCTGCTGCTGCCAATGCGCCAGGATAGAGAGATCTCGGCGCGGGAGGAGATGACGCAAAAGGCAGAGCTCCCCCCAAAAAAGTGTTTCTCCAGGACGAAGATGGCGGCAACTTAGCCCAGGGGCCCAAGATGCCTGTGCCCATCGGGGGCCCCCAGCCAGGCAGTTCCGCCCCGTGCGCCCGGGGACACCGCGCCCGGCGGCAGCAGCGGCGGCAGCCGCAGCCCATTGTCACCAGCGGCGGCGGCGGCCCCGGCAGCCTCCTCCTCCTCTTCCTCTTCCTCCTCCTCCTCTTCAGCATCCTCGGCAGCGCTCCGGGAGCCCTGCAGCAGCGTCTCTCCAGTTAGAGCGGAGGGGGGAGAGGAGAAAGAGGAGACGGAGACAGCGGTGCGGGCATCTGTGCCGCGGCTCGGGGCTGAGGAAGAGGAGCGGCGGCGGCGGCAGGGAGGAAGAGGAGGCGACGAGCCCTCCCGGAGCCGTCCGTCGGCAGCGGGGGACGCGGCATGCAGCTGTCCGGGGGCAGCGGGCTTTTCTCAGGAGGGAGATGGGGAGCTGCGATCTGACCATGCCTGGGTGAGAGGGGGAAAGGACCAGCCGCGCAGCCCCGCCACCACCAACTATCACCACTACCACCACCATCTCCTCTCCCTCCTCCTCTCTCTGCGTTATTGCTCTTATCTTCTCCACGGCACTCCGCGTTGGATGGACTGGGGCTGCTTCGTGTGGTGAGACCAAGGCAGAGCCACCGGCGAAACCCAACAATATCTCAGAGGAAGAAAAAGAAGAAAGAAAGAAGAGGGAGAAAGAGAGAGAGGGGGAGAGTGGAAGAGGGAGCGAGCGAGCCAGCGAGAGAAGGGAAGGGAAGGAAGGCAGGCAAGAAAATCCCCCCAATCTTTTAAGTCAATGCATATTGTGGTGACACTGGCAAAGGAGCCCTCACGGTGGAGTCGGCCAGGGCTGTGCGTTCCCAAAATATGACCAGGGGTGCTTGGATGTGCAGTCGGCAGTATGATGACGGCTTAAAAATCTGGTTCGCACCCCGGGAGAACGAGAAACCCTTCACGGATTCAGAGAGGGCTCAGAAATGGCGACTGTCCCTGGCATCGCTCTTGTTTTTCACAGTCCTGCTCTCTGATCACTTGTGGTTCTGCGCCGAGGCCAAATTCACGGGGACCGGAGAGAAGGAGCAGCCGCCGCCCGAGAAGCCGGAGCCCGCGGAGCCGGAGCTGCTGGCGGGCATGGGGGAGCCGGCGCCCCCCGCGCCCCGGCTCCTCGCCCCCCCCTCGCCCTCCCTCCCGCCCTCCCCCGGCAGCAGCGGCGGCGGCAGCCGCGGCGGCCGCACCAACGGCACCGAGCCCCGGCACGGCAAGGCTGCTTTCCTGGGGAACTCCACCGCCAGGCCCCTGGAGACGTGCCCCCCCCCGAGCTCCTCGTCCGGGCAGTGTTTCAGCGTGGGGGACGCGGAGGCGGTGTGCCGGCGGCGGGGGGGGCCGGGGCGGCCGCGGGGCGCGGGGCAGAGCCCGGCGCCCGACTGGGACCTGACGGATTTTTACCTTTCCTTTTGTAATTCCTACACACTTTGGGAGTTGTTCGCCGGGTTGTCCAATCCGGACACTTTGAACTGCAGTCTGGATGTGGTGCTGAGGGGGGGAGGCTCCTGCAGCCAGTGCGTCCAGGCTTACCAGCGCTACGACCAGCACGCTCAGGAGAAATACGAAGAGTTTGAGGTTATGCTCCAGAAATATTTACAGTCGGATGAGTACTCGGTGAAATCGTGTCCTGAGGATTGTAAGGTAGGAGCCCCTGCTGTGTTTCCTGTCCCTGGCTGGCGGGCTGGCGTGCCTCCCTCGTCTGTTGTGGCTGCCGTGGTCCCTGTTTTGGCTGCTTCGGGCTCTGCTCCTGGCGCCGGCGGCCGTGGTTTTTAGGGTGCAGTCGGAGCTGCGGAGGATATCGGCGGGGAGCCCCCGTTAGCGCATTGCTAAAAGGGAGGCAGAGAGAAGGGGGGAAGGTTGGATCGAAAAAAAAAAAAAAAAAAAAAGGAAAAATTAAGTGATCCTCGGTCCTCTGGGAGTGCAGCGCTGGATTTCCCCCTCCTCATGAATATGCGATTGGCTCCGGCTCGGCTGCCGGCTTCCAGCGGGCTGGGATGCAGCTTGGCGGCAGGCAGCGACGGGGGCTGCATGCCAATGAGCAGGGCCCGGGACGGCAGCCGGCGCCGGGGCCGGGGCCGCCCGACGGCGCTGCCCTGCCCGCGGTTCCCCNCGGGGCGGCGGTGGCCGCCGTGCCCGCAGGACGGGCGTCTCGTCCCCCCGCGGGGGCCGGGGGCGCTCACCGGGTGGGTTCCGTCGGGGCGCTCGGCGGGAAGCGGCTGCCGCGGTGCGCGGGGCGGCGGAGCGGGGAGGTTCCCGGCCGCCTCGGGAGCGGGACGGTGTCTCCAGGCGCTCTGCCAAAGTCTGCGGAGCTGGGCAGAGCTGGAGGACGAAGGTGGATGTCAGCGGGCACGGCGGTGGCTCTTGGTTAGGAAGTAACGGTGACAGCATTTCAGTAAGCCGCGGAGGTTTTCTGTGGTGCCGCCGGTGACCGCTCGGAGAGATCCAGAGGGTTTTCTTTGCCGTTGTTAGAAGGCAGCGTCCCGCTTTGGCTCTGTGTAGTTGTTGTCTTCTTTCTACTTTTGCACAAGGTTAGTTGGCCTAGCTCTCAGGACAGGAGAGGGCAGAAAAAAGTGTTGTCCTTGGCGCCTGAAATAACTAACTGCATGCTTTTTTCCCTCATTGGTTTATTTGTCGAGAGTTGGGCCAGGTGAATCGTTTCTGCCCTGAACTGGATTATCTCGACTACTGTAGCACTACATTAACCAGTCTGAACCAAATCCTGTTTTAGCAGTGGAACACAACAGTGCATACAAATCACTGCTCTGAACAGAAGGCCTAGCAGTACCTCTGTGCTTTGTAACTTCAGCAGGGCCTTCTGAAGTCATTTCATGGTAACAGTCCGTGTGCCTAAAGAATCCCATTTGCCAATAAGTTAGTGCAATTTGCACATGTCTTTGCCCCAAAAATCAATCCACGGTCCCTCCAGAAGCTGAAATATCCTGATATCTAATTGGATAAGTAGGAAAGTGGCTGCATTTATTTTTTCTTGTTAAACTTCACAAAAGTAAAGTAGTCTCATCAGTAATTTGACTCCACTGTTTCTGGGTTATAAACTCTGTGTACACACTCATTGTATATATGTTATGTACTCAGTCACTGATAATGTAAATGTATTTTATTTCCAGAGTGAATTGGCTAAGTAAAAAGCATATCAAATGTAAATAGATGTCTACAACTGTAAAGACATCTTTGCCATTGCAGTAACTCTTTAACTAGAAATTGACCTACTGCTTTATGCTGCCAAACGATCAACATCTGCTTGCTTAAAGCGATTTTTTGGTATCACAGTTTACTTTGACTGAACTTTAGCACAAAATGTGCAGTTGTTTTACAGTGCACCATGGTGCAAAAGGTATTGAAAATGAACAGAACAGCAGATGTACACTGCATAACGATTTCCCCTTCAGAGACCGAATAAGGAGAAATACTTGTCTAATGGTGGGGGAAAAGTGGTTGACATTAAAATGGTTGCACGAAACATATAAATGAAGTAGGCAAATGGAGTGCCAATGACATACAGTTCTCCAGTGCCAAGTGCCGGAAGGTACTGTTCTATGTTTTGAGAATTTGGCCAACCAGTCTGTGTTAAAAATGAAGGATATTCCAGCAGAAAAAAGGAAAAAAAACCCCAAACCACAACCACCAAACAACCCCAAAAAACCCCCCAAACAACAAAAAACCCAACAAACAACAAACCCAACCCAAGGGCGCAACTTGGTGGCGTCGGGGCGGAGGGCGCTGTCCAGGGTGCTGCACGGCAGCGCCCGCGGCCGGGCTGGGGAGGAGACGCTCTTGTCCGCCCGCGCCCCGAGCTGGTTCCCCCGGGTCCCGCCGAAGCCTTTTGGTTGGTCCTGGTGGCTGAGGAGCCAAGAGATGAGAAGGTCCAGCCGTCCGGTAGCCGCGTGTGTTGATGTGCTTGGACGTGGTCCACCCTGAAGCATGTAAGGGGGAAGCGAGAAACTTGCGGTGATAGTTGCGATATTTTGCTGGACTTTCTGGTGTTTTACACATATTACATTTATAAAACTCAATCAAGATATAGGGTTTTTTTTTCATAAGTAAATATTAATTTTTGGAGTGTTGGACATTGAGAGAATTCTTAGCTTAAGAATCAGAACAGAAAATAACTTGACATCTAACTATGCATTTTAGGTACGCATCATTTGATTGGTTTATCTGGTGAACTGCTTTTTCTTTTATTTTAAACAAAATGCTAACAGTGCTGGCTTTATTCAGTAATCATGTATGTAAGCCCTGGCTTAATACAATGAAAGACTTGTTAAATAATCTATTTCTGTTTAAGACATCTTTAGTATTCTGGGAGGGCCGCTGAGAAAAAAGAGATCTTTTCATCCAGTTGACCAATTATAGCTGATGACAAAATCAATTAATTTTACACTGAATAACAGTCAACCTAAAACTTGTAATTGAGTATTACTTGCCCCTTTCCCAATAACCACTGCCTGCCCCACCCACCCCC
>VZSF01000009.1:0-56303 GCA_013398295.1 Chionis minor | reverse complement strand
GTTTTACTATTAAACTTCTTGTTGAGTTGCATTAGGATTTTTGAACATTTTATAGAAAATGCTGAGAATTTCGAGTTTTATTTATAAATTATAAATTTATATAAGTAAAATGATTATTTTATTTATTTATAAATTTATAAATTTATACATTTGGAAAATCAGTATTTATTTTTGATAGTATCAATGAACATGAGTATGTGTTTTACATAGTTAGGATGTCAGTAGACTTTGTATGTTGTTTAGAAGTTCTGGATATCAGTGTAGTCTCACTAAATTAATCTTCAAATTCTTTCTCAAAAAATATCCTTGAAGCCTGATGTCTTTATTTATTGTTTTCTTGCCTTGATAGTCACATATCAGTAATGGCTAAACAATAAATACAAGCAAGACAAATATTTGAAAGTACTACATATTCAACAAGGTGACATAAATAAATTGCTGTAGCTTTACTGATTCACTAAAGTAACCGAGTAATTGAGAATGTGGATCTGCATTTCTATTTTTCTGTTTTAAAGTTAATTCAGACTTTTTTTTTTTTTAATATTTATCAAATGTTGCTTTTGCGCACTATAAAGTAGTGATTTTATTTGCAGAGATTGTTCTTGGCTATATCTAAAGTTTCTTGATTTACAGAATATTATTTTCATATGCAGTGTGACACAGGATTGTGTTCAAACAATTAACAGAGAACTGTATTGGCTTGACGTTGGGAGACACAGTTCCTCATAATGACTTGCTATCAGGGGAAATACTCATGTTCTTATTCTTAAGACAGCAGGCAATCGCTCTGTGGAGTAAAAGAAAATTCTGGCTACTTCTGATTAAGAACTGGGTCAAATAACTAAGTAGGACATATAAACGTAAAGGTTTTTTCCTTTTTTTTTTTTTTTCTTTTTTTTTTTTTTAAAGATAGAACCTATGTGTTTGTGACAAGTATCAGAGGCCAAGGATTTCTTGGCAGAAGTATTTATTAATGTTTGACCAAAACATCAGTTGTCATTTTTTGACACAGGCTTCTTTAACCCAGTGAAAATTGAGAGTGTTTAAAATGTGGCCTTCTTTAGTGCTAGTTAAAATATCGAAATGTGCAATTCAGGTAAGTGCATTATAATTAAAATAACAAAATAATTCAGTTTTCCTCCTAGAATATTAAAAGAGAAAAATAAAAATATACCACTTTTTTATATCAACATTGCTAAAAAGCAAACTTTATCTGATATCCTGGGTGCTCAACATGTACGTGCAGAATTTTCTTTCACTTTTTTTTTTTTTTTTTGGATTNCGTGCATAATTTTTTTTCACTTTTTTTTTTTTTTTTTTGGAATTAAATATCATTTAATAACTTCTGATTTTAGATTTATGATATAGGTATAAGAAATATGTAAGAAAATAACCGAGTTATAATACTACTTAGTTGAAAAGCATATCAATAAAGGGTTTCATGATAAAACATAGGTGGTATAGTTGATAGGAATATAGAACTGGTGCTTCTGTTACTATATAATTTTTTTTTTTTGATCTGTGTTCAACTACTTGTATTTGAGTAAGAGGATGACTGAAAGTTATTTAAAACAATTAAAATCACATTTGTTCTCATTTATCTGGAAATATCAAAGCTTATATGAATCATGACTTTTCCAAGAACTTTTTCCTAAACAGCATATGTAGTCTAATTAGGTTTTGATTTAAACTCTCAGTTAAGCTGGCAGAAAAGAGCAGATGAGAAATACGAAACCAAAAGCTCAAGTGATAAGAGAACCCTTCTGTTACAAAAGGTCACATAGACCAGCATCTGCTGCAAAGTTAGACATTTCAATTGCACATCTTAATCACACAATATTTATATTATATGCAAGACTGATACCTAAGCTAATCAGAAAAAACTCTTACAAATTAAACCTCCAGAAATCTGTACTGATGGCCAACATCTAATACAAATGGAAAACAAAAAACATTAATTACTGAACTGAAATGGTTCAGTTCAACACGGCTTTTCAGAACGTGTTGAAATTGAAATATTTATTTTAAAGGTCTTTTTGAAATTAATGATATGCTGTATTAAAATAACCATGATACTTAGATGTGTATATTTTTAAAAGTTTTGTTTAAAATGCTATGTACTAATGTAACTTTATTATTGATGTTTGCACATGCTATTTGTTCAGGTGATTTTTTTTTAAAAAAAAAGGAAGTTGAATTATTTTTCAAAACTAGTTCAAGATACATACGTGGATAAATTTAGTATGACTGTTCTTGTAATAGAGCAGTGGTATATTAATAGAAGGAGCAACACTGATTATGTACTAATGGACTTTGCATTTTGGCCTGAAATCCTGATTCAGCAATCTGCTTCAATCTCCTGTTCTGAGCTAGATGAATTGAGCTTCACTCAGGGAAGACGATGAACATGCTTGAAGTCATTCAATTGCTTAAATGCTTTGTTGGATCAGGATCATATCTGTTCACTCTTAAAAGAGCCAATTTCCCAGTGTATTCTTTGCAGAAGTGAGTTCACTCCACTTAATTTTTTAACAGTTTGCATCTAGTTGATCATCTAGACATTCTTCCCATTCATTGTGTCGATGGGTACTGCATTCCTGATTTGGGAAAGAAAGGACTACAGATGACTAGCTGTAGTAGTACAGATGAGTAGCTGAAGTTCAGCAGCCACCATTTAACACTTCATGGTATTGACATCACAAGGCTAGAGACCTCATGGGTCTTCCCCCAACTTTACTTGGTTCACTGGTTCCCCTTGTATCAAGCAGTACACTTTGCATGCACCTTACAGAGAATGTGGTAGTCTTACTCCTTCATTTCATGTTCTTCTAGGAAAAGTAATCAAAATGCAAATTATAATTCTATCACTTATCCTGCCTAAAAATCCTTTGGTCTATACTTAGTAATTTATCACTTCAGTCGTGCATTAAGATCCATAATGTATTTAGATCTGTGAATTGCCTAAAAGGGAAAAAGTAAATTAGAAGCTGAATTCTTAAATAGTACTTTTTGATAAGTATCACTCATAACACTCCAGAAGATTGAAAAATTAAATAATTCATCTGATAAAAATAATAATAAAAAACTCCCCAAAAAAACTAGATGTCCACTACAGATGTCCACATCAAATACAAAAGTTCAAACTCTCTTTGTAGTCAGTGGAGATAGATGGGTAATTCTAGAGTCAGAATCAGTTCACAATAAAGCAGACATCTAACATAGGTCAGATGCATTATGCCCTAAAAGAACTTATTTTCTGTTCATTGTCTCTAAGGAGCACATACTGTTGTCTTATATTAGATACAAATGCATGCACTGTGGACCTCTGAAATCATATTAGATGAATCCTAACAAGGTGATTTTGGTATGAAATATGAAATATTTTGGTATGGTTTGGATGAAATTGTGTTCATATGCAAAATTTAACTGTGAGAAAGTTTGTAAAATCCTGCTACTTGTGCTGTCCCACACCAACCTAGTGAAATCACAAGCCTCTTCCACTTCTCTGATAACTACATTCTGTCGCTGAAGAATGTGTTAGCTATGCAATCTGCTTCTTACGGATCAGAATAGGAAAAGGCCTTGTAAGACATATTTTTATCACTTTTTTGAGAGAGGGGAGGCTAAGAGCTTCTACTTATTGCTTTTCCAGTGACTTCTACTGAGAAACCATACAATAACAATTCTGGGTCATCTTCTTAATAGCAATTTTTGCAGGTAAATCTGCTACAGATTCTTTCTTATTTTCCCTTCTCTCTTTGCAAGGAAGGTGGGGTTTTTTTGGGGAGAGATGTAAATGTGTGTGAGAATTCCTATACAGTACGCTGGGTTTTGTTTTCTTCCCTTAGACCAAATGAGAGGGATCTCCCAAGCCTACCCAATCTCTCTCACTCAGGAGGCACATATTCTTAGACATTTACGCTGCTTTACTAAAATAACCATACTGTACTTTTCTATGTATTTTTCACTGTACTTTTCTCTTGTCAGAACTGTAGAGCAAACATCACTAAGTGAGAGCTTGTGATAGTTTGGTTTAGTTTACAGCATCAATCAGTTAGATGAATATAAATTTAGTGAGACACTAAGGACATATTCTGGCTCATAGAGAGACTATAAATTTGAAGATATGTTAAAAAAATAAAGACCTTTTTTTTTTTTATTTATTTGTGATCTGACCTTGTCTGCAAACAGGGCAGATATATGAAAGACGTAGATTGATCCTTTAAAACACACACATTGAAGAGCTATATGCAACAAGCTTCCAGTCCATAACGACAAAGAGAATAGGGCATGAAGTGAAGTTGATCAACACTTGATATTCTCCCACCTTTCACCTCATGTCCGAACTGATAGACATGTCTCAAAAGCTGCGTTTGAAATAAGCATGTCCTAAAGCCTTTATGGGAGAACCTGGTAGGACCCTTTGAAGTACTGGTTGAGTGCAACTAAACTGTTGGGATAAATGGTGATGATAAATGTGGAACTGATAAACTTCCAGCAGCTCTCTATATATCTTGGTCCTTTGTGGTGTCTTGGAGATCCTGATGGGAATGTTCACCTTTCTTATAGATTGAGGTTGAGAGATCATTCAGAGATTTCATCATTAAAAGACAACTTGCTAATTGAAAACAGTAGCAAAGATGATCTGAACTGAAGTTACCAATGACCAGTATGTTCGGGCCAGGATTTTAGAAATTCTGCAGCAGTTTAGAAGTCATTGTGGACATTTTAAATGATTGCAGTGAAATTAGGGGGAAACTGTACCTGAGAGATTATAATTAAGAAAAAAGTACAAATTCTTACTTTTGGGATAAGACAGTGGCATTTTTAGCATTATTTCTTTTTAATGTTACTATTTAGGCAAGTTCCTTAGTCAAGGAATTATATTTTCAAATTTATCCACTCTAAAATCTGAAAAATTAAAAAAAGTAATTCTATTTTTTTTGCATTTTAGAATGTGCAATATATTGTAGTTTTCAGGAGATACTTTTCAGGGAGCAAATACTATATCTAGAATGCTTTTAAAATGCATGTTTAAGACATGCTGATCCTCTGCCTCTTCAATTAGATCTTGCCTTCAATTCTCCTGAACACTTACGTAAACGGTATCTTGGGTCTGTCAACACACTTCATCTCTGTAAAGCATCATAATGCAGTATCTTTATTACATTTTTAAGATATTAACAATCCAGAACCAGAGTACATTCTTTATTCAAGGGAGGGGGAAAAGATGAATTGTCTATAATATTTAAAAAATAGTTTTTCTAAATTTATTCATTCTTTTAGGAAAGTAAGAGATTTTCCAGAGTTTGTTGATTGTTGAATTGCTGATTGTTGCTCTACATTGGTTAGCTTGCTCTCCAAATTTCAGGGATTACACTTACAGATTCTTCTCAGAAAAACTAATTTTGCATGAGATATATTCATTTAGATAAATACTGGGAATTAAAGATCTATGAAGGAAGAATTTGAGCCACACTTAAATACTTTAAAATGTATATTAAAAGTTAATTACATACCTTGCAGATCTCTGTGTGTAGTAATAGACAACTAAATGTAAGACCATAAATATAAAAAATTATTTACGTACACATATTCTTCATGAGGAACAGTGTACCAGACAGAAAATCTTTTGCTAGTATGGAAAGTTTATTCTTAACTCATATTAGATGATAGTTGATTTATTACCCTCATTCAAGATTCAAGACAAAAAATGATATATTTATTAGCATAACTTCATCATTTACAGGAGTATCTTTATTGTTGTTAGAGCTAAAGTTATATTTTCCAAGGCACTAAAATGATCTCTGCTGAAATGAATTTTTGTATTTGTATACAAGCACACTGGATTTAAAAACGGACGTTCTTTAAAATAAAGCCTAGAAGGACCACTAACATTAGCAAATATACAATAAAAAATTTTTGTTTTGGCTATTTTTATTGTAGGATAAATAATACAAGCGTATATTTTTAAAAAATATATTTACAAAAATTACATGCAAATTTGTCATGAATGCTTTTTAACATTGCCTTCACACAGGGTTTTGAAACTGGATTTCTGTACAGAAGACCTTTAGGTTAATAAGAACCTTTCATTTATTCACAGTTGCAAGAAAAATGCTTGTGTATTCAAAGACTTACAACTGACTTCTTTTAAAAGTAGATCACTTCATGGTGAAACTTGGTACATGTCTCTTTAAAAGTAATTATTTTAAAAATCAGAGAAAACTATATCCTTGAGTTTCAAAATGATAAAAATGAAATTATGTGTATCAGTCATAATAATTTTTATTAAAACCAGCTACTGATAAACCCCAATCTATGCTTTAGTAAAGACTAAAACCCCTGGAAATTTTCAAGAGAAGTGTTACTGCAATATCTATTTAGAATACTGGTTGTCAGTCAATTCCTTAAGCAAGTTTCTGGTGGTTTTCCTGTGGGATGTGTCTGTCCTGATTCCAGCCACGTTAAAGTCAGGCACATAGTGTAACCAATGGAGAAAGATCCATGTTGTCAGAGCTTAATTCATTGAGCTTTTTATTATTAAGTAAAGTATGCCAAATGCATCTGTTTTGGAATACTGTAAATTTTATACACCTGTAAATACAAAAGCATCCTGTCATGTTTTCCCTTTCACACTATATTCAAGTTGTTTACATTGCAGTACAGTGCTTTAAAGTGAGCCTGGGCAGTTTTGACAATATGAAAGTTTTTAGAGAAGGGAAGAAGTATGGGATGCCCCAGCACGTGCTGCCAGAAACACGGAGGCTCTGCCCGTTTGGCTATACAGCTGGAGCAGGGCCAGGGCTGAGGATATATGGGGATTAGATTCCACTGGCTTGAGGTTCTGCACTTTAATAAAGGAAGCAAAACAAAAACATAACCAAGGTTTCATGGGATGGCTTTTAAAATTCTTCATGCATTCAGAGATGAGAGGTGTTCATTTCCAGTCCCATTCTGCTGTGGAGTTAAACTCTTCCTATAAATATTTCTACACAGAACCTGCCAGAACATGGGCCAGTATTATGAAGAAGTAGGAGTTTCTGAACAAGGTACATTTGAAATACTGACCAAATTATCTTTAAAACAGAATTCATTTATTTTTATTTTTACTTTTTTCTTTTATGCTTTCTGATATAACAATCCTTGGGGTAATGACCCCTATTATAAGCTAAGTTTAGCTAACAAGGTATGGTGTATCACTGGAGTTCAGGAAATGAGGCTTGCTGGTTTATGTCACAATTCAGTTAGAAGTGCATTATGGTTTCTTTTGTCTCTATTTAAATCTTATAAATGTTAAAGCTGAATCTTATAAATATATGTTTTTTGCAACCTCACTATATTAAGGAAATTAAATCATTAGCTTTTCAAAATTTAGCAGCTGAGATTGATTCCTGGGACGTGAGCTGGGTAAATGTACTGCAAGCCAATCTCTGTATGACAGATGTGAATTTAAAATATTGTTTCATTTTTATTTGTAAACATAGACCAATTTTCTTTAGTTAGGAATCTACAATGACATCAACCAGGACTAACTGTATTGAAATCAATGGCTTTACTTAAATGTAATACTGTTTTGAGAGCAGAAGGAGGCACGTGATATACTTTAAAACTCAAATATATGAAATCAAAGGGGTAGATTTGACACAGACTGATTTGCTTTACAAACCTTGCTACAAAAAAGCAATATGCAAGGAAATGTTCATTTCCTTGTCTTTCACTGAGTGTACTAATTCGTTATTGTTGTCAGATTAATGGTTCTTTTTCCTTTTTTTTGTTGTTGCACTTGGTCTTGATCCCATTCTCTTATTCTATTGATTTTTTAGGCACACTGTAGAAAAATATTATGAGCTTAACTTGTTCAGCTATCCAGGAGCGGAAAACATTGAACAAAACAAAGCAGAATTAATTTGCCTTTTCTAGCCCAGATTGTAGGTCATCTACCAGGTTTAAAAGAAGAGATGCTGCTCAGTGGTATTGCTATTTTAAATCCAGAGAAGCTGCTTTGATTGCTGTAAAGACACTCTCTATTTACACTTGTATAAATACAGTTAGAATTTAAGCATAAGTTGAAGAATTGATCAGGTAATGGGAGTTTTGCTCTGTGGTACATTTCAACACTTACAAAAAAGGTAGTAATTTTAACAGTGACTCATCTTAAATAAAAATTACAGGTATTATACACACACATATATACGTATATATGTGTGAGATATATATGTGTATGCCTTATAAGAGGCGCAACAAGGAAATTACTAAAGTAGGATCAAGCATCTTTGGAGAGGCGAGGGTGGTTCTGAAGTCAAATCCTATGGAAATCTTTGAAATATCCTGGGTTCTTTAAAATTAGGAAGTAGTTTAAGAAGTAAAGAAAAATAAAACAGTTGTTTCTAAATGTTATTTTCCTTTTTTTATATAACTACTGTGTTTGGGGTTTTTTTCCTAACTGATCTGGAAATGCAAATTATTTAGGGTATTTTTTTTCTTTCTTTTACCAAGAGTTCAGAAAGGCCTGATAGTAAATGTGGAATACACAAGCATCAATTACCGATGTCATAGCAGGATGTGCGCTAACCCTGTTTTACACTGGTCTTTGCAACTCCTTTGTGGAGACCCTCTGTGTGTTTGAACTGCAATTTGAATTGCTGGTGTGAACAAAACCACCTAAAACTCGATGTATCTCTGCTGCCTAATATTAATAGATTATGGAAGAAATTATCTTAAATGTTCTATTTGCTTAATTAGAATATTTGAGATTATTTTTGTTTCTGCTTCTTTATGTGCACAGTATGTAACACAAGTTTTTGTTTGTTTATATGGGTTTTTTTAGGACCAGGATTTTTTGATTGCTGTGATTATCTGGAAGATCAGTTTTTTGTTACTGTTGTATCATCTGAGTTTTATATTTTTTTCTGGAATATTTTAAAGGTTTATGTCAGTTTTTGCAATATAAGCATACATTTTAGTGACTTCCCAAATATTTATTTAAACTATTTTTGCAGTTTCCTGCTACTTGTGGCTGTTTCTTTTTGACAGCTGGAGAAATATTCCTCTTTAAATTTTGGTATGAATGAAAATATTTGTAGCATGACTTTTTTTTTCTCATAGTTTTTTATATGGGCCTGACTTGAAAAGGCATGGTATTTGGGATGCAACAGATCTTTTCTCATTTTATAGTTGTTTGGATCTGCAAGAGGAGATTTGCAGGTTGCAGCTAGCAGAAAATATTTACATCTCAGAATTTTACCAAAATCATGACTGGTGGGGAAGATCAGTAGGCTCACAGGGAGGAACAAGAGATCTGTGAATATCAATAAGCCTTTTTGGGGTTACTCTAAATTTGTAGTCTTGTGTGCAGGATCGAAAATGGAAATTGAAGCATGTATCGATAAAGAGATGTTTAATATCATTTGGTTATGTGTTTGAAAGGGAAGCAAAAAACCTGAAAGTGTTTTGGGTTTTTTTCCTGCAAGTAATGGTACTATTGGGAACTCAAATATTACAGTAATTCGGCAATGCAGGGGTTCCCATAGCACGCAGTACGTGATGAGTTGCATCTGTTATATTCCCCAAAGGGCTGGTCTTCCTTCGAATTCTTTTCTTCACTTTGTGTCTTAGTACAGTTAAAACACAACTATTTATTTCTTACAGAGTCCGTACACACTTGAGCACGCGGCTCACAAATCTCAAGTGCTTGAACTCTGTACAGGCAGCCGCCCTGAGTCTGTGTCTCCATTAGCATTTTAGTTCAGGTCAGGGGTGTGCTTTTAAAACAAATCTCCCACTCACTCCCACTCCCGCTCTCACTGCATCTTGATTGACGTCATGGAGCAATCTGGGAGCACACAAACTGGATTGCTTTCTGCTGAAAGTAAAGGCGAAGAAGTGCCCCAGAAGCACATCTAATGAGTTGCAGGCACTAAGGGACATGCAGTCTATAGAATCATAGAATCATAGAATAGTTTGGGTTGGAAAGGACCTTTAAAGGTCATCCAGTCCAACCCCTCTGTGATGAACTACATCAGGTAGCTCAGAGACCTGTCCAACCTGACCTTGAATGTTTCCAGGGATGGGGCATCTCTGGGCAACCTGTTCCAGTGTTTCACCACCCTCATTGTAAAATAATTCTTTCTTATATCTAGCCTAAGTCTACCCTCTTTTACTGTAAACCCATTACCCCTTGTCCTATTGCAACAGGCCCTGCTGAAAAGTTTGTCCCCATCTCTCTCATAAGCCCCCCTTAAGTACAGCAATAAGGTCTCCCCAGAGCCTTCTCTTCTCTAGACTTAATAAACCTAACGGCCTCAACCTCTCCTCATAGGAGAGGTGTTCCATCCCTCTGATCATTTCTGTGTCCCTCCTCTGGACCCACTCCAACAGGTCCATGACTTTCCTGTACTGAGGGCTCCAGAGCTGGATGCAGTACCCCAGGTGGAGTCTCATGAGAGTGAAGTAGAGGGGCAGAATCACCTCCCTCGACCTGCTGGCCACACTTCTTTTGATGTAGCCCAGGATACAGTTGGCTTTCTGGGTTGCAAGTGCGCATGTCCAGCTTTTCAATCACCAGTGCACACAAGTCCTTCTAGGCAGGGCTGCTCTCAGTCCCTTCATCCCCCAGCCTGTATTGATACTGAGGGTTTCCCCAACCCAGGTGCAGGACCCTGCACTTTGCCTTGTTGAATCTCATGAAGTTCACACAATCTCACTCCTCATGCCTTTCCAGTCCCTCTGGATGGCATCCCATCCCTTACGTGTGTCAGCTGCATCACTCAGCTTGGTGTTGTCCACAAACTTACTGAGGGTGCACTTAATCCCCCTGTCTATGTCATTCATATTAAACAGTACTGGTCCCAATACAGACCCCTGAGGGACACCACTTGTCATCAGTCTGCGTCTGGTCACTGAGCTGTTGACCACTACCCTCTGGATGTGACCATCCAACCGTTTTCTCATCTGCCAAACAATCCACCCATGAAATCCATACCACTTCAATTTAGAGAGAAGGATGTTGTGGGGGACGGTGTCAAAGGCCTTACAGAAGTCCAGGTAGATGAANAGCATGACTTTTTTTTTCTCATAGTTTTTTATATGGGCCTGACTTGAAAAGGCATGGTATTTGGGATGCAACAGATCTTTTCTCATTTTATAGTTGTTTGGATCTGCAAGAGGAGATTTGCAGGTTGCAGCTAGCAGAAAATATTTACATCTCAGAATTTTACCAAAATCATGACTGGTGGGGAAGATCAGTAGGCTCACAGGGAGGAACAAGAGATCTGTGAATATCAATAAGCCTTTTTGGGGTTACTCTAAATTTGTAGTCTTGTGTGCAGGATCGAAAATGGAAATTGAAGCATGTATCGATAAAGAGATGTTTAATATCATTTGGTTATGTGTTTGAAAGGGAAGCAAAAAACCTGAAAGTGTTTTGGGTTTTTTTCCTGCAAGTAATGGTACTATTGGGAACTCAAATATTACAGTAATTCGGCAATGCAGGGGTTCCCATAGCACGCAGTACGTGATGAGTTGCATCTGTTATATTCCCCAAAGGGCTGGTCTTCCTTCGAATTCTTTTCTTCACTTTGTGTCTTAGTACAGTTAAAACACAACTATTTATTTCTTACAGAGTCCGTACACACTTGAGCACGCGGCTCACAAATCTCAAGTGCTTGAACTCTGTACAGGCAGCCGCCCTGAGTCTGTGTCTCCATTAGCATTTTAGTTCAGGTCAGGGGTGTGCTTTTAAAACAAATCTCCCACTCACTCCCACTCCCGCTCTCACTGCATCTTGATTGACGTCATGGAGCAATCTGGGAGCACACAAACTGGATTGCTTTCTGCTGAAAGTAAAGGCGAAGAAGTGCCCCAGAAGCACATCTAATGAGTTGCAGGCACTAAGGGACATGCAGTCTATAGAATCATAGAATCATAGAATAGTTTGGGTTGGAAAGGACCTTTAAAGGTCATCCAGTCCAACCCCTCTGTGATGAACTACATCAGGTAGCTCAGAGACCTGTCCAACCTGACCTTGAATGTTTCCAGGGATGGGGCATCTCTGGGCAACCTGTTCCAGTGTTTCACCACCCTCATTGTAAAATAATTCTTTCTTATATCTAGCCTAAGTCTACCCTCTTTTACTGTAAACCCATTACCCCTTGTCCTATTGCAACAGGCCCTGCTGAAAAGTTTGTCCCCATCTCTCTCATAAGCCCCCCTTAAGTACAGCAATAAGGTCTCCCCAGAGCCTTCTCTTCTCTAGACTTAATAAACCTAACGGCCTCAACCTCTCCTCATAGGAGAGGTGTTCCATCCCTCTGATCATTTCTGTGTCCCTCCTCTGGACCCACTCCAACAGGTCCATGACTTTCCTGTACTGAGGGCTCCAGAGCTGGATGCAGTACCCCAGGTGGAGTCTCATGAGAGTGAAGTAGAGGGGCAGAATCACCTCCCTCGACCTGCTGGCCACACTTCTTTTGATGTAGCCCAGGATACAGTTGGCTTTCTGGGTTGCAAGTGCGCATGTCCAGCTTTTCAATCACCAGTGCACACAAGTCCTTCTAGGCAGGGCTGCTCTCAGTCCCTTCATCCCCCAGCCTGTATTGATACTGAGGGTTTCCCCAACCCAGGTGCAGGACCCTGCACTTTGCCTTGTTGAATCTCATGAAGTTCACACAATCTCACTCCTCATGCCTTTCCAGTCCCTCTGGATGGCATCCCATCCCTTACGTGTGTCAGCTGCATCACTCAGCTTGGTGTTGTCCACAAACTTACTGAGGGTGCACTTAATCCCCCTGTCTATGTCATTCATATTAAACAGTACTGGTCCCAATACAGACCCCTGAGGGACACCACTTGTCATCAGTCTGCGTCTGGTCACTGAGCTGTTGACCACTACCCTCTGGATGTGACCATCCAACCGTTTTCTCATCTGCCAAACAATCCACCCATGAAATCCATACCACTTCAATTTAGAGAGAAGGATGTTGTGGGGGACGGTGTCAAAGGCCTTACAGAAGTCCAGGTAGATGAAACCTGTAGCTCTCCCCTTGTCCACTGATGCAGTAACTCCATCATAGAAGGCCACTAGGCTGGTCAGGCAGGACTTGCCCTTGGTGAAGCCATGCTGGCTGTCTCAAATCACCTCCCTGTTCTCCATGTGCCTTAGCATAGCTTCTAGGTGGTTCTGCTCCATGATCTACCCAGGCAGAGAGGCAAGGCTCACAGGTCAGTAGTTCCCAGGGTCCTCCTTTCTAACTTTCTTAAACATGGGTGCAATATTTCTCTTTTTCCAGTCACCGGGGATGTCACCTGACTGCCATGACTTTTCAAATATCATAGAGTGGCTTACCAACTACATCAGCCAATCCCCTCAGGACTCTGGGAAGCATCTTGTCAGGTCCCATAGATTTCTGTATGCTCGGGTTCCTCAGGTGGTCACGAACCTGATCTTCTCTTACAGTGGGAGAGACTTTGCTCCCCCAGTCCCTGCCTTGCAGTTCATCCACTTGAGAGGTGTGGGAAGAAAGGTTGACAGTGAAGACTGAGGCAAAAAAGTTATTGAGTACCTCAGCTTTCTCCTTGTTTGTTGCTACCTATTTGTCAGTCTTGCTCATCAGGGGTACCTTCCTTTTCTGGATGACGTTCTTGTAGAGGCCCTTATTATTTTTTTCATCCCTTGCCAACTTCAGCTCCAGCTGCACTTTGGCCTTCCTGACCCCATCCCTACACAACTGAGCAGTGTCCCTATACTCTTCCCAGAATACCTGTCCCTGCTCCCCATGCCTGTGCATCTCTTTCTTGCCCTTTAGGTTGACCAGCAGGTCTTGACTCAGCCATGCCAATCTCTTGCCTTCCTTTCCTGATTTCTTACATCTGGGGCTTGGGAGCTCTTGCACTTTATGTAAAGTGTCCTTAAATATCTGCAGCTCTGTCTGCTCCCTTGTCCCTGAGGGCAGTTTCCCAGGGGGTCCTATTGACTAACTCCTTGAAGAGCTGGAAGTTTGCCTTCCTAAAATTCAGGGTCCTGACTTTAGTCCTCACCTGAGCCATATCCCTCAGGACTGCAAACTCCACCAGTGCATGATCACTGCAGTACACGTTGCCTCCAATCTTGACATCACTCATTAGCTCACTTGTGTTGGTGACCATCAGGTCCAGTATCTCATCCCCTCTGGCAGGGCTGTCTATTACCAGGCTTAAGAAGTTATCCCCAATGCATTCCAGGAGTCTCCTCCATTGCCTGTAACTTGCTACTGCTACTTTTCCAGCAGATGTTGGGGTGGTTAAAGTCCCCCAGCAGGACGAGAGCCTGTGAGTGCGATGCCTCCTGTAGCTGGAGCAAGAAGGCTTCATTAATAGGCTCCCCTTGATCAGGCGGCCTGTAGTAGACACCAACCACAAGGTTCCCTTTGTTGCCTCAGTCTCTAATTCCTATCCATAAGCTTTCAATCTGCTCGTGGCTATTCCTCAGAGACAGCTCTTCACACTCTATCCATTTCTTGATGTAGAGGGCAATGCCTCTGCCCCTACTGCCTCACCTGTCCCTTCTGAACAGCCTGTAGCCATCAAGAACCACATTCCAGTCATGGGATTTGTCCCACCAAGTTTCATAATGGCAACTAGGTCCCAGCTTCCTAGCAGCATGGTGGCTTCCAGCTCCTCCTGTTTGTTGCCCATGCTGCATGCATTGGTGTAGAGGCCCTTCAGCTGGGCAGTCGGCTGTGTCACCTTCTTAGAGGAACACCCCTTGATTCCTTTGAGGTGTTTCACTGCTGTTTCCTGCTTGGTTCCTATTACCTCAGGAGCCCCTGGCTCATCTCTGGAAGACTTCAAGTGTGCTGCATGTCTCAGAGCACCAGGCTGAGGGCCCTCCCTAGCACCCCATCCCTCTAAGCTTGGTGTGTCATCTCACCACTTATCACAGGCAAGCCTGATATTGTCCCGCTCCCCCTTTGAGCCTAGTTTAAAGCTCTGTCAATAAGCCCTGCCAGCTTGTGAACAAAGATCCTCTTCCCCCTTTGAGAAAGGTAAATTCCAGCTGATGCCAGCAACCCCAGTGCCATGTAGGTCATCCCATAATCAAATAGGATTGTAGGACTAGGGTTTGGCTTCTGGCTAACCAAACCAAGGTTTGGTTCAAAGCCAAACCCTTGAAACATATATAATGTGGATACCAGGCTCCCAGAACTGTTTCAGTGCACAGAGTGTTTCTGAAGAGCTACACTCCTTGCTAGTATTCTCATAGCCGTAGTTAAAGAGACTGAAATTCAACCCTCACCTGGAGATAATTCCCAAAGTATCCCAGTAATTTCTTCAGGACTGCAGCTCAAGACCCTGAGATGAAGCTCTGAAATGATTCACTGCACCTGGCTCTATGTAATCATGGCACTCGTGATCATCTATGTTCTTTTTTATTCTTTTTTTTTCTCCATTTTTTCCCCCTGACCATCTTCTCTGGCACGCCTGTGGAGGTGATACACTGCGTGGTGCAGATTTTTGCTCTATGCCTTCCCTGCAGCTGCCAAGGCTCTGTGCAGTAGCACCACTGCAGCTCTGCTGTGCTTTGGGCTCTCGGCTCTCTCTGTCCTGGCTGTGCAATTCATAGCACCTTCCCAGCACACAGACATAAGGCTGAACAGACCTTTCAGGGCCTCTTTATGGTAACTCTTGAGGTTTCAGTTTCAGAATGGTGCAAAAATGTCTAAGCAACCCTGAAAATGAAAAAAATTTTGGAGGGAAAGAAATGGGCAGGAATGGAGCAAGTCTGACCTTTCTCTAAGAAATATTGGCCTCCCCATCTTCTAACTTATTTTCTTGTTTCCTGCTAGAAGAAAAAAAGGTTAGGGGGTTCAGTGTTCAACCTGGATTTTAAACAACCACTGATCTGACAACCAGACACACAGGAAAGCCTAAGTAACTGATTTGCTTTTTTAGTTATTTCATTTTTTATATACCTGTGAAGACTTCATTTTCTTTGGATTTTTCAGGATTAAGGACAAAACTGTATCTATTATTGATATTATTTTTATTCACAGAGCAAAGCTTTTTCTTTGAAAGATTAAAAAATACTGTGTCATTCTTTAGAAAATGTAACACTGGAAGAATGTTGCCTTGCTGAGAGAATATTTTTTGTTAGCATGGGGAACTACTGCCTTTCCAATTTTTATTATTTAGGCATTTTTATTGCAATAATGCCAGTAATTACAGGTGGTAATTTCTTTTGAACCCTGAAAACTCATGCCATGTATTGAGTTGTTTTTAAGTAAGTTTCTGGGAAGAAACTTTCTGCACTTCTGGGAAGAAAATTAATTCTAGAGGTCATGATCAACCCTGTTCCAATAGTAACAATGTTCCTGAAGATCTGTAGGCCTTAATGTTTTTAGCCTTTGCTAACCACCTGGAAGCTTTCTTACCTTTTCCCCAACTCAAACCCCCAGTGGGGCTAAAAAGAGGCAAGACAAGTGATTCACTGGACTAGCAAAAATGGATAAATAACTCCTTTGCTGATTGTCCTGGTTTGAGTATCAATGTGTGTGGTTGACTGAAACATCAGGGGGAGACCTGCAGGTGATCAGCACTTACTTCACCACTGGATGCTACTGAGCTGACCAGGAACTGGCAAGTGAGACCAACCAGCAGAGGCAGGATATTGTCATGCCAGCGGGAAAAGCAGTCAGAGAGGCAGGTAACCAAACCTGCAGATGTTTAACTCAGGTCATCATAAGAGTAGATAGACAGCATATTGGTATAAGGCTTCAATTGGATGTAGCTCAGATTATACTTACAATGGTTTATCCTGAAGCCTGAAGGAGCCAGTACTGAAGAATCGGGAAACTGAAGAGAGCGTATTTTTGCTAAGCAGGATATGGGAACTGACATACTACACTGCTCAGTGATCTGCTTGGTGTCATGTCCTATCTCTGGAAATAAGCTTGGGATGAAAATGAATGCTACACCAGGCAGAAAATCATTTGCTAGTTTGTAAAGTTTCTTCTTAGCTCATATTAGGCAGTAGTCAGATTATTATGCTTATAATTCAAGAAAGTACTTTGCCATATAGTTTTCTATTATTATAGTTTCATACATGAAGGGGTATCTTATTGTTAGAGACAAATTTAATTTTCAAAGACACTTAGAATGGCATTTAAAATTCTAATTTTCTCTAAATGTGTGGCAAAACCACCAAAATTTTATCAAAATTTGGTTCTTGCTGTGTTTCATGTGTTAGTATTGTTGGTTCTTTGAAACAATTAAGATAAGATTTCTGTTCCTATAGTTCTTTCTGAATTTTTTATATAGCTCCTATAAGACTTATTTTATAAGATATAAGATTATTTTCTGATATCTAGTGGCAAATTTTTGGATGAAGTGGAGACTAGGGTAGAAGGAGAGGATTATATTTATGTAAATTGTATGAAAGTGGTATAACCAAACTAGAAATGAAAACCATAAAAAAAAATAGATTTTGAATATATTGAAATACTAGTGGAAGGATTTGCTGCTTATATGCCCCTTGCACATACAGGTTTTGTTATAGCCATATTAGCCATATAGCCATATTAAAGGCTACTGACTGACAAAGGCATTTAAGTGCAGTTTCTTGCATGGCAGAGAAGGACTTTGTGTATTGTACACGCAAATAAAAAGAACATCTGCGCATCTGATGTAATATAAGAGTTTCTCTGCAGCTGCGACACATTATAGTGCAGACTTCTACCTATGATTCTTGGCAAAAAAAAATCATTTAACAAGCCCTCATGCATCAACCTTTCGCTATTAGAAATTTCTCATAGACACAGTTTTGCATGTTACTGTTAACCTACTTTAAGACTCTAAAGGATGTTGGTACACAGCACGTTTTACTATGATGCAGCCAGGACTGTGCTAAATACAATATATCCAATTCATGCCTACCATTGTCAAAGACGACAATTCAAAATATCTTTTAGGATATAGCTATTATTTCCCTTTATCGTTCACCACTACCTAGCTTTTTCTCTTTCCCCCTCCGCAAGCTGCCTGCCAAATTAACCTCTCCTGATATGTTTGACTGTGGATTTTTGATATAGTAATATGCTGTACTAACAAGGACAGTTTTCTGAAAGGGGAAATGAAAGATGGGTATCCATGACAGCAGACCTGCTGAAAAGTGTATTTCCTGGTGTATAGAAGTTGGACTGAGAATAAACTATGTGCCTGCAAAACAGAAGAGGGTAACTGCTGAGGTAGCTTGACTACTCATTTATTGTTTGCGTTGGTTTTATTCCAGCCTGCTGCACAGCACTTTACTGGGAGGAACTCTTATGTATAAATCCATAGAAAAACATTGCGCTTGGTAACATCAGACATGTAGTTCCAGCTGTTTCATTTAAATGAAAAATCATAAATATTTGTCTGTTTTAAATATACATTTTTCAGGTTTGCTGAATTCTTCATTTGTCTTATGAAAAGAGATAAGTAATTATATAATTTACTTCGTTTGTGATTTACTTATTCGTTATGTCTTTTTAGCTTCTTCCTTTAGAGGTATCAGTCTTCTCCCCTAAATAAATAAATGTTACCCTTCCTAATCTCTATACCAGTACTCTTTCCTTTTCACCTCTTTTTCAACAATGTCTTTATTTTAGATTGTGGTTGGTCCCAGAGGAGTGTTTTCACTGATCCATGCATATTAAGAGGGTTTTTCCTCCCCTTCAGTGGTCATACTGAGTTTTTAATTCTAGATGAAGTATCTCATATGGTTCTTTCCAGTGTGCATTTATTAGGCTTGGCAGTGCTGGATTCCATCTGCCATTGTTTCCCCTTTCACTGAGCTCTTTTAAGCGACCCAAAAGCACCTCGGCCTGCTTTGGCCTTGATTAATCTAAGACTTGTTGTGTCACTTGTAAACATTTCCATCTTATTATTAGTCCCATTTCCAGCTGATTAATAAGTAGATTAAACACTCTTATCCCTGCTAAAGAACCTGGGGCACCCTGCTGTTAACCTCTAGCAACACGGAGCAGAAACCATTAATAAGTGTATTCTGCTTTCGTATTCTGCTTTTTGTAATTAGTTTCTAATCAATGACAATGCTTTACTTCTCACTCTGTGATTACTTAGTTTCTCTAGCAGACTTTTAGGGGAAGCATTCTCAAAGGCTCTTTGAAAGTCAAGAAAACTTGTATCAGCCAGTTCTTTCTTATCTGCTACCTATCAGCACGCCAAAAGAATTCTTATAGGTTAAGGGGATGTATGAGGCACTAAGGCTTCTAACTTTAATCCAAATATTTAACACTTTTATTTTTAATTGGTACCTCTGTTAGTGTATTTATTACTGCAGTAATATGTGTGTGGAGCTGTTTGAATTCTTCCTCGGTTTCTCTCAGTAGTTACATGAAGATGACTGCTTTCCTGCATGGTTCAGTATACAAGCTGGTTTTAATGTGAGACTGCAGAATTGCGGATTTTTTTTTTTGTTGTTTAGTCTTAAAGTACTTTGGGACTTTTGAATAAACAGCATCCCATTCTTGGGATACATAGATCTTTTATTTATTGATTTGTTCCAGCCGTTCCTCTTACAATATCTGAATTGTCAAAAGCTCCTTATCTTTACTTGAAAAGGCTGGTATCTCCTCAGTGATGTCTCAGACGAACAGTGATGTAAAAAATAATTTGCTTTCTCTTCTATATTCTTATCTCATCCAGTTTCTCCTTCAACTTCTTGGAAGGGTAATCATGATCTCTTGCAGGAACCATCTTTTTTATACCTACTTACTCCATATATTTTCGTTTAGCCATCCCACTTCCCTATTAAGGTATGCCTGTCATCATTTACGCGTCTCGAAGATCTTAAGAGTTCTGTGTTAGGTACACTGACAAATCCACAAATAGCTTACATGTTGCAGTCCCAAAAGTAATCAGGATATTCCTTGTTCAAAGACCTGATTGGATAGAAGTCGTATTTATTTATTTATTTAAACTCTGCTACTTGTAGGGGTGAGTAACATGTTTTTGTCAAAAAAAAGGGTGCAAAAGTGTAGCCATTTGTGCTGGGCCATGCAACAGGGTCATAGTTTGAAAGGGAATAACAGGGTAAACTCACATTCTGATGAGAAATCCAGGACAGAAGAGAATCCTGGGAGTTTTTACTGACATAGTGTTTCCAAGTAGCCTGTTTTCCAAGTTTCTTCCTGTCTGGATGTGTTGCAGCATCTATGCATGCACATCCCTCATTTTCTGAGGTGCTGCTTTATAAAACCACTGTAATATGCATGCTTTCTGCACCTATTCCTTCAGAGAAATGAACAGGATTTTGTTTTTAAACCCTCCCCACCAAAAAAATACAGACTAGGGGATGCCATTCTCCACTATTTGTACAATTGCCTGGTAGCTGGAGAACTCAGCTTAGATGTAGGGAATTTGTGGGCGCATGCACAGTGTCCTCCGTAGCTTGAAAATATTCAAAGCCACTTGAACACAGTGAAGCAGTAGGAATAGCAACAAGTGGTAGCCAATGGGTTTTGAATGAACAGTATTTAGAGGTAAGTTGCTCTGTCTTCAAATATTTTTTCCTCTGTATTTCCAAATTTCCAGTTAGATTTTGCTGTGAACTCTTTTTTAGTATGACTACTACTACTAATTCTCAAAGTATTTTGATAGAAAATCTCCAATCACATCTACTGAATAACTTTTGATCACATACACCTCAGCTCTTTCGCCTCATATAAAACTCTTCTGCTGCTGCTGCACAAGACTCCCCATCCTCCAAGCAAAGAAAGATGTTCTTATGCTACAAGAAGTGTGAAGTAACGACTCAAACTCTCCTAGTTATCCCATTAATGATTTTAGGCTTCAGACAGAGCAATAGTGGAACAGCCAGCCTGTTTGAAATAATTATCATCTCAACATACCTACCTCAAGATATGCACTCCGGAGAACATTTTAAACCATTAAAGGTTACAAGGTTTGAAACTTTAGTAAAGTGCTATATATGTAGCAAAAGACCTTGAGGAACTTTTGTCTCAGTAGTAGCTCTTTCTAGGTCTTCCAGCATACACAAGTGCCTCTTACAACCATTAAAATATGCTCAGTGGGTACAGGGTACTATGCTCAGTGGGTACAGGGTACATGTCATTTCCCTGTAGGGATGTTTTACAGCAATGGAAATAGTATTCCTTCTCTATTTTACTTTCAAAAGCATCCAAGTAGGAAGTGCTTAGGAGGATACTCTCAGGAAACAGTGTCCAAGGGAAATTAAGAGAAATGACCTGGCATTCAGAGGCGCTAAGTACTCATATCCTGAGTTAGGATACAAATTAGGATCTTATTTCTATCACGTGAAAAAAGTTAACACAGGAAGAAGTCCTTTTTAATGCACACAGGGCAGATCAATGCACTTAGTAGGAAATAATGTAGTCCTTGAATACAGATGACTAAAATGAAGCAGAATATGAAATATTTATGCAGAATTCTTGATGTCTGTGATTGATAATTCTGGATCCTTCTGTAAGATCTTCTTTACTGCCACAAGAAAGAATAAAGTAGCCTATAGTAGCATTAAGGTATTTTTTGCTGTGGCTTTTTATGCTTTTACATACAGCATAAATAGATGATGAGGACAGACTGTAAGAAAATCCTTGTCTTTACTGCAAGTGGCTAATCTAAAGATGTTTCTGATACACTAAACTTAACATTCACAGCCAGGTGCAACGGTTACCTCTCTACATGAGAAAGAACGTGCTATGTATAGACTGGCAGGAGATGAGGTCTCTAGATGGAAGAGAAATCCAAGTAGTGTTGTGTGCAGATCCCTTTAACATGAACCTGAGCTGCTTGGCTGACTTAGTAGTAATCTGTGCTTGTAAAGAACTCATTTCAAATTGACGTCACATCAGAATTTACAGTCTGTTTGGATGTGATCAGTTGCACATACAGGGGCCAGGGGTTTTACGATAAAGTATTTCTGCTTTCTGTTTAGCTAGCAAAAGTCAACCCATGAGTGGCTGCAGAGGTAATACAACAGAAAGTTAATTTCATTTGATTTGCTTTCATGGTTACACAACGTGTTAAGAGTTCTCACATTCATGTAAAATAGTGACAATAGAAACCATTTGGAAAAATCCTTCCTTACACATGACTTACACATGACAAGGTTGAGAGCTTTATCACACAGTTTTCCTTCTCGTCAACAAGTTTTATCTTGTTTTCTTCCTTTCTGTAATGAGAAAAATGTCCACCTACCACCTACCTAGTTATGCCATGTTAGGGAAAACTCTCTTAATGAAATCTCTTCCAAAAGACTATCACAGACAAGGTGAGCCTAAATGTTTTGAGGTCATATTTTATTCACTAGAAATCTCTCTTCTAAAATGCACCAACAAAGGTTGGTTTTTTTCTTCTTCTAATAGTCACCACCGTGAGCATATCACGGGGTGTGAACCTTTAGCCCTGCATGCATCATTCCTCAGGAAAGCAATCGACTGGCTTAAAAGAATCCCTTGTGGTTTCCCACTATAAAGCATATATATACATTTTGCTCTGTCCAACCCAGCTGTAAGATGTTTCCATGTACAAGATGTTCCCATGTGCTGGCAGTTACTAGCAGCTGAAGCAGTTCCTGGAGATCATTGGCAGCAAGAATAAAATAGCAGCAGCTCATAGTTTTGCTGGTGGCAGGCACCAAGATCAAGCTCAAATGGCATTTTGAATGAGCATTGGAGAAAAGGGTTAACTCACTTTTTGAGCAGAATAACTGTTTTCTGCACATAGCACCTACTTTTCTAAGTTCTTTTCCACTAAATCAACACAATTAGCATTAAAAATACAAGATAAGCTCCCTGTGTCCAGAAGGGAAATTAGTTAGGTCTCCCTAGGGAATGGCTGTTCTGGAAACATGCCTGCCTGTTTTTACTACGGGGTTTGTTGTTTTTTAGGGTTTTTTTAATGAACAGAAGATGATATGTTTTCATGTATCTTTTAACTTCTAGAGTGTATAAACTGCACTGCACTTGAGGACATTTAAACTGCATCTGGATTGAGCATCTGCATAGAAAGTCAGAATCTGATGCACATTAAAATAGCAACGTTATGAAGCTCTCAAATGTTTCTAAACTGAAAACTTGACAGGCCATTACAATAAATTTAGGCCAATTACACTTTGGTGCTTTCTGTCTGTAATATCTCTAATATTCTATTTGTTTAATGGAGTTTCCAAGAAAATATTTTTAAAAATCTTAAATAAAACCTGGATAGCTTTACTAAATAAAAAATGATATGCACAGTATGTTGTGATGTCTGTTTTCTGTCTTGTTAATTCAGGGTTCAAATGTGGGATCTCAGAATTTCTCAGATCTGGGGGATCAAGTACATTTATTTCAGCCTTTATGAGGGTTAGTGAGGGTCTATTAATTGTGTAGGTTTCCATTAACTCCCATGGATTTATTTCTCAGATCAATTTTCTCCAAAAAGGTAAAATATTTTGTTTACAGAGAAATATTACCTTTATTTTTGAGCACTGGCGTGCTACAAGAAAACTGAAGAACACCTTCTCAAATATTATATTTTCTATATTAAGTGAAGAGTTTTACCCGCCCATGAATGATGTTCTCTTACTCTGATTTGCATTTAAGGCTACTACATGCTTTAGGATGTTGATTGGCCATTATTCAGTTAATAAAAACATAAAACAATCTATGTACTCTTAATGTAAAAGAGCAATAGGGCAGTGTCCTTTTGAAAGGTCTGAGTGCTGTAAAACATAAAAATACAAGTATGGTCAAGTAAATCACTTTTGAGTTCCACTTATGAATGGGATTTACAAGCAAATAATGCATTCCTTCAGTACTTAGCACTTCAGCCTAAGAGATGCTGATAGATTAATTAGATTTGCTAACAGGAAAGTGGGTTGAAGTACTGGCCTTTGATAAGGATTTGTAAGTTACCTTTTTTTCCATACTGAATTTTGTTATGAAGTGGGATTTTTCCAAGCTGACGTTCACCGTTGTGTTCCAGCTATGTATTGACCTGGGAGCTGAAGATCACCTAGTAAGTGACAAGTGATACTTAGCTTGGAGGTGTTTTCTCTTCTCTTAAAAAAAAAACAAAAAAAAAAAAGCATCACCTGGCATGCCTGAATTATATTGTCTCATTGTCAGAGAGCTAAATCATGACCTCTGTGTAAAGTCTGAATAAATGGGATTTAAGAGGGTTTTTTTTCCAGGATTTGAAGGGATTAAAAAAGAAAAAAAAACAACACTCCACCTTATGGACTGCAGAACACTTGGGATATAATTCATCTTAACAACTTTTACTGTTCAAAAGTTAAGTGTCTAGTTAAGCAAGTTAACTTAGCTCCCTACATAGTTAATGGGGAGAAAATGATTTCCTCTCTTCTCTAAATAGGCATTTAAAATAGATGGGTTGAATTAACCTCTGGAGTTTCTGCACTCTCTCCATTAATTAGAGATAGATTCATCAGCTCTAACTTTAGTGTCTAAAAGTTAGATTTCAAAGTCTTAGTTAAACTCAGTGTATCAAGTGGGGAAAAATAGCATTTCCAAAAAGTCATCCATCTTCCTCTAACGTAGGCATTTGTGACAGGGCAAATGAATCTATGAAAGGAGCCTAGGGTGAAAGACATCTAAAAAAGATGACAGGTTAGACTAGATAGCTAAAATTAAATGAGATGAATTTCTCTCTGGTTGCTTGGACAGCAAGTTAGCCACAATAACTGCAGATCAGTTGCTTCTGCTCTCTGAGGAAAGTAGGACTACGAATCCATCATGTTATAGATGTGCTGCTGATCTCCCATTGCCTTTTCTCCTGATTTTGTGTGTTAGGATATGGTACTTCAAAATATGTTTGAGAAGTGAAGTGCCTCTGCAGGATGTCTCTGCATCAGAGCCTTCTGCACAGTGGATGCTCTTGAGCGCTGTGCCTTTGGAGGCTTTCCACAGGCATTCTGCAGGATTAGATGCCTAAAAGAGGTGGGGCTGTTGTTTGCAACAAGACTTTATAAAAGAAAATGCTACATTTCCTAAGTGCCAAGGAATGTAGCTTCAAATTATTTTCCGTGCAAAAGCAAGGATTAGGGGATTTAATGAACTGAATCACTCGAGATGTGCATGGTTCCCCTTATTAGCAAAGGACGTTGTTCTGCATAATATTCTTTGTACTTCTCTACTATCCAGTGATTTCCTTGTAACCCACGCTTAAAAACAAGCTTATCTTTAGCAGCACTCTGGATTTCAGTATTATTTTTTTGGGGAAAGATCCTCAGCTATTCAGTATTGAGTCACTGCTGCCTAGTTTGACTGCAAACCTATTTCTCTAGGCTTTGGTTTCATGAGGAAATTCCTGCAATGTCAAGCAGAACACAGATTCGCAGAGTGCCAGCTACTACCCTGTAACTGCCTGTGCGTGTGTACTTGTACTCTGACAGTTTTGAGAGTAGTTCAACACTTCTTATTCTACCCACATTGTCAGCATTGTTAAGCAAACATACGGAGATACCGGAAGATATATTAAGAGGTGATTTTTCTCCCTCTCTTCTCTCCTCCTCCCCACCCCCTCATCCCCTTTCATCCAGGATCACCCACAGAAAAGTGTGGGGCACAAAAAGACAAAATGAACAGTTCTCTCATTGTGTCCAGTCAATTGTTCATAGAAAATGCAGTTAAAAGTTGAATAATAACACTGGAATGGGGAACCCCAAATACAAGGTAGAGTTGTAACAGTGAGCTTAATGTCTTTCATCTACCTACCCTTTCTCACCAAGGCAATCCTAGTGATCATAGAAGCATATTTTATCAGCTTTATTCTATAGCTTTGTTCAGTTCTGGACTTGACCGTTTTATTTTCAGTCTCCAAATGCGTCCTTCCATGAACATATTATCATCCTTCTTGGGACTATTCTAGTTGAAACTCAAAATAAGGAAGGAAGGGAGACTAGCAGTTTAGTTATATTAATATGCTTCTCAAAAGCACAAGGTAAACCAAAATATTTTAAGATTGCAAAAATTTGCTAAAAAGACATGATTTTTATTTACCTGGTTGTTTTTACTTTAGAAAGATTTATATTTTATTGTGTTCCTCAGAAAGCATAAGGGTGAGTACTTGCCTCTTTCTTTCAAGTGTGAAAATTATCTCCAAATTACCTCTAAAGAACACAACTTCAGGTTGTGTTCAGACACTTCCAGAAAACAAAATGCAATGTTAAGAGTTAGCCTTAATTCAATGTGGTTGATTGCTACTAAGCATTAATCTTTTTTAGGGAATCTTCAATGAAGCATGTGCATATTAGATTTCCTTCCTTTGCTTGTACTCTGGTTGCTAAGGAGAGGGAATGATAAACATAAGATATATGCCTGATTAACACCATGACCGGAGGCAGCAGGATGATCAGGCTGAGAACTGTGCAGAGCCCTTCGAGAAGCAAGAGAATTTTCTCTTTACTATATTGAAGTGATGGGAGATTTCAAGTTCTAAGCATCACAGGTGGGATATTTATAAATAAGATTTCTCCAGGTGATTTCTGTGATTCTTTGACAATATTTGTCTCTTTTTTTGTCCTGTTCCTAATGATTCGATGTTTCTACCTTTCAGCTTTGTGGCTTACCATTTGGGCTATCTGACTTTTACCTGAATGACTCTCTGTCCCTGCCTGAGACTTACATCATCTCTTATCCCATCAAATGGGTGTTAAAGGTCAGCATATGCTAGGGGAAAATAGAAAGCATAATTAAGCATAACTGTGGTACAATGCGGAATTACAGTAGAGACCACTGGAAAAGTGGTCACTGTTGCTACATACTCTAGGTAAAAAGAATAAGGAATTAAAAGAACTGACATAGTAGAAAAGGGAGAAAAGGCATAATGAGTTAAAAAATACACTGAGAGGTAGCGTGTAGTGTAGGTTTACAGGGGTGGTATCGCAATGCTTAGGAAAGATAATGAACCAAGGGAGAGGTTTGTGTCCATGTTAACACATTTATTTATGTTTATTCCAGTGGCTTTGCTGTTGCACTTTTGAGTTTATCTATGTCACAGACAGGCATGATGGAGAAGGAAGATAGAGAGAAGGGAAAGTGAAGAAGGAAATCAGGGAGAAATGCAAGAAAGTTTTTATCTGTTACCAGGCAGAAATGAACTGAAGGCACCCTTTACTTCTCTCAGAGGCAATTTCACAGTCAAGTATGTTTTACACTGTCTATAGTAATTTTATCCAGACTGAGCACATTTCACAACAAACTAGGTGAATCTCTGTCTACACAGAACTAAAGAAGCACTTGAAACATTTTGTGGTGGTATGACTTTTAGAAAGAAGTAACATAAATGTACCAGTAGCTGAAAAATAGTAGATTGTATTATGAAGCTTTCAGAGCAAAACTATGCAATTGATACATTGAAATAATTAGTAATGGCATTGAGCATTATAGTGCTTTACAGAGCATAAAGAATGAACTTCATATTTTAAAGAGAAGCTGGACTGAGTTTTGAATAGGAAAATTGAGTGATATCAGAATTGAAAAAAAGTTTAAATGTTATATGCTTAAATCTTAAAGTTTACATGTTATCCTTTTATTTATACACTGAGCTCTGAGCTGAAGCAGGACCTCTGCTCTTGAGTTGAGGCGGGAAGGACTGTTAGCCACTGAGTGTTTTTCTTATTCTGGAAAAATATTTCAGAATGCAGACTGTTCAGAAATACTATGTTCCAAGTAAGTTTTCTTTGTAAGAATCAAATGAATGAATTACAGAGAACTCCATAGTCTGGTTTTGAAGATAAGCTTGAATCTGAACCAGCCATAAACAAATGTTGCCATTTGAAGTCTGTAGACACAGTGTATGAAATTATTCACTTGCATTACAAGAAGTATATGCCTTCTTGTTCAGTAACTCTGAAATCTAACAATGCATGTTCCAATAGTTAACACAGATCATTTGTAACAGAAGTAGTTTAATATCTTGGTAAAAAATAGTAGAAGAAAACTCTTAAGCTGACCTCTCAGGTACAAGCAGGCACCTGAACTCGAGTTGCCTCATCTCCAGTATGCTGTCTTCTCAAAAGCAGTCAGCTACTGTTCACTTAACATGATAGGGAAATAGGGCAGAAATTGCTATATTACTCTGTTTTTGAACTCCTGTGATCCCTTTGCTATCAATGATGCAGCATCACTAGACAGGTGGACTGACATAGGGCAGAGTTAAAGCCCTGCAGGTTTCAATTGTACTTCTGAGAAGTTATTTCCTGATTTTAGCTTTGATTTCTCTTGTGCCAAGAACAGAAGATGCAAGTATTTTGTGAACGAAATAGATTAGAAAAGAACACACCAGCCCACTACATCAGTCACAATAAAAAAAATCAATACACTCTTGAAAGTCTATACTTTATTTTGAGTATCTGTAAGTCCAGATAATATATGACTGCAGCATAAAAATCCAAAAAGAATGTCAGATTTTATAATTCAATTTCAGGCAAAGAAAGCCTGCTTCAGAATGTATTTGAAGCTATGGCAGAAACAGCATTTATGGCACAGAATCACTCTAAGAACGCTGCATAAGCCGATGGGATTTGTCAAGGAGTTTGGCTTCTGGTTTCCATGAGGTACAACATGGTAAAAAGCTTGAATATATTGATACATCTAATCAATAGAAAGAACCCTTTTATCAGTTAGTCACTACCTTCAAAAAGACTTAGCCATGTTGTGGCATTTAGGGAATATGTGCGCAGACATCTGGATGTACTCTGCTGAATCACTAAACATCCTGAGTATATGTATGTGGGAGTCACTAACTGCTATCGGGGTGGTGTCTTATCTCTCCAAAGAAGGACACAGGAGTGTCTTTAAAACCTAATCCCACTGACATAAAAGCATATTGGGCTACCAGAATGTTAGCATCCTACATGAAGTAATTTCTTCCTTCCCATCTATATGCAACATGGTCTGCAGCATGGAAAACAGACGTAGATAACAGTGCCTGGTCTTAGAAACAAACTTCCTCCTTGTTCTCTCCATCCCCCAAGAAAAAAAATAAGAGTGGAAAAGTGTGAAGAAGAGTAATTTAGAGAAGAAAATTTCAAATTTTTCTCCAAAAGGGCAAGGAACCCGTATGCAGGTGGGTCATGATTGCATAGCAGAGAGACAAGGTTAAATTAAGAACTTTGCTACATGTGGAGAAAGGGAGAGAGACTCCGTGATTCAAGGGAAAGCCATATCTAGAAAAAAGGACACGCTAAACTACTCAGATGTCTATGAATTATTGTAAAGCTAATGTAGGAAAACAGTGAGGTTTAGATATTTAGAATTTATCTAATTGTGTAGACCATATTAGTTTAAATGGAGAACTCACGACTTTGTGTCTGTTTGCTATCTTTATTACCTGTTCTTGAAGAAGGAAAAGGTAAGCCCACAGGTTTGAACTCTGGGAAAGGACAAACTAATTTAGCTGCCATAGAACTGACATCAGTACAGTGCTGCTCAGGGAGATTGTGTACTCTCATTGCTGGGAAAGGATTTCCTTGTTTTCAGGAAATCTTCCAGGGAAGCCATGTTCACTAAGGGAAACTTAAGAAGAGATGGACCTCTAAAGAGAATGAAATATGTCAACCTCATAAATGTTCAGCTGGAGAGATCTACTAGAGCAGTGATATGTGTTTAATTTTATGCGCAGTGAGTACTTCCTGAAAAGACAACTCAAGTCAGTGCATATGTCTTTGCGAGACAGAATACTGAATTTAAAGTAGCACTGAGCTAGAACCTTGAAAGCATCTCTGCCCATCATATGTCAGTAAAATACTCATATCTGTCAGCATCTTCTTGATTTAGAGCTTCAAATATGTTCACTTATCTAGACAGACTAATGGTGACAATAGGATGGTCTGTTGGTAGAATTTTTGTTAGTCTCAGATCCCAAATACCATTTATCAGACAAATCTGGTCACCAAAATGACCCATCAAAATGGTACAGATGACGATAGCCACTTCCACCTGAGAGTGCTATCAGTTGATATATCTGTCTGTACATACATATATGTCCTTAATTTAAATTCTAGAGAAAAAGTTTGAAAAAAAGCTTAATAAAATAGCTAGTGTACAGATGTATCTTTAGAGAGCAGTGAAGGACAAGTGAGTTTCATATCTGAGTAGTTTAGGTTATTGCTAGAGGGTGGAAATTTAGTTCATACAAGCCAATGACGCTTTTGTCGATGTGGCGTTCCAACTAGCTATTCGCAGGTGGCCTGTTATTGTAACTGCACTCAAAATAGCATTGGCTTTTTTTAAGCCATAACGATAATTGAAAGTTTGGCACTCAAATACTTTAGCTCATTCAACTTTCAGCTCGCTTGGTGGAGTTAGTTAAAGGAAGCACAATACACTGATCCTCTGGCAATTGCCTGGGAGCAGCTTTTGTGGCTGAGGGTAGGCTTTAAACTGGAAAGCTATACATAGCATAGGCATGTATCATTTGGAATATCAGTTTTCTTAGCATGTATGACAGTTGCAGCTGAGATTAGCTGGAGTGCCCATGCTAGCAGAATAACACTAGGAACATTTCTTAGCAAGGGCGTATGACGCTGCTGAGGTAATACAACACACGCTGTTGACTTCAAGAGTCTCTCTTTCTTCTTAAGACGTTGTCTCATTGAGGATAGGTAGGAGGAATCGCATCAAGATGTATATGTGAAGTTGAGATCTTAACGTTCATTTGGTTTAAAAAGCTGCTTGTGTCATATAGCTTGGGGAATGTAATAGTTTGTCTCTTTTATCAAGTACTCACAATGTCTAGAATACTGTTTTTATATTTCATTGAATGAACTTTAACAGTATTTAGAGAGACAGACATTAGAAAGAATTTAATTTAAAGGGGGATTTTTCTCAATTGAAATCAATAGGAATATTAGGTTTTATATCTTTGGGAGCAAAACTGGGCCACAGAGAGAGCATCTTTTTCCCATAAAATGTAAGACACCACTTTTTGGCAACTATAGCCTAGCCATTCATCTTAGAAAGATGTTTCTAAAGTAACTCAAAACATTTTTCTAGAAAGAGAAATAGACTTCCAAATCTGACTCTCTGCACAGCTGAACCTTGTCTACTAAATTATTTTGGTTTATAGGTGGATAGTTTTTGTTACTAAATTAGATTGTGTTAGTTTTGTGAACTGACTTTGAATAAGTGCAAATGAGCACATAATAATCAGGGCAGTGAGAATTCATGCTGTTGAAAATGGGTTATCTAGTGCTATAAATCTGCTTCCCAGGAAAATGGCCAAGTGGAACCTTCAAAAGCTCCTATTTTTGCTTGCCTTCAATCAGGAGATGGCATGAACTTAAAATGTGAATCAGACAATTTGTAAGTTAGTGAAAAATTTGAAGAAATCTGTATCTAGGAGCCAAAGTTAGTGATGAAACGTGAAAGACCATTTGAAATGAGATCATTCTGGTTTCACTTTGAGCTTTCTCTTTTGAGTATTGTTCACAGAGACAATTTTTTTTTTTTTCTCCAAAAAACCTTGCTACCAAATCTTTACCTGGCTAGGAAGAGAAGGCCAAATGGATTTTGATCAAGAATAATTCAAATAAACTGGAATTAGGAAATGTTTGGCTAATTGTACTGAGTGAGGCAAAGCATAACTTGAGACTTCAAAGAAAGTGGGGAACCTGGTGTGACTTCTGTTAAAAGTTGTTGGAGTTTTCTGTCCTGTATATACATGTAGTTCAGGTCTAACGCAGTTGAAATCACTGGTGTTATGCTAGGCTAAAAGTTAAGGAAAAATCAGGAAACTGAAGAATAAAGCCAGAAATAAAATAAAAAGAGTTTGACTAAAATTTAGAAGAATTTGTAAAAGAGGAAAAATCCACATCCCATGTTTTTATCAGGGACATGTAAGAATCAGAACAGAGGGGATGGAAAATGAGCATCTAAATAATTTATCTTTAAAAATCCTAAAAATGTCTTTTCCTCAAAAATAGTTCTCTACTTCAATATCCCACATAAGGCCACATTTCCAATGCAGTAAGTGTGGCTTTGGCAACTTTTGTGGATTTCCTCCCTCCTCCCCCTGTTGTACTCTTAAAAAGTCGTCTGTTTTTTAATGGTTGAGCTCCTCTTCTGTAACCAATATGAAGCACTCTCTAAGCATGGGATTTCATTCAAATAGAGAAAAATTCATGCTTTTTTGAAAAATACTTTAGCTTCATTGTAGCTACTTTATACTTACCCATCAGTTTTATGGTACTTGGATAAATTTCTGCTTCAGAGAGATTGACCAAAAAGAACCCAAGGCAGAATGTAGGTTGAACATGGTCTTTTCTATACTCTGTATGGAAAAAAGATTTAAAAATAATATAAATATCATTATCAGTCCTTTTATATGAATATTCTTATCAACAGTTGCTCTTGACTACTTAGATTGCTCTGAAAAAAAAAATCTAGATGAGTTTTTTGTATCTTTTTGAGACTTTTTGAGTCTTTTTGAGATTTCATATCAGTTAATTTATCTCTCTACTAGTCCAAAGGAATGGAAATTGAATTTGAGAATTCAGCTTCAGACTTTTCCGGATGTATCAGCTTTTTCCTATTTGCTCATTCCAGCACCCATGAGTCAGGGCACCAAATGTTCCCAGGGAGGCTGCTTCCAGTGCTTAGCAGAAGTTGCAAGCAGTTAGTCACAGATGAAAGAGGCATGGATGGGTATCTATGTGGCATCAGAAAAAATACCATGGAGATACCTCTTTCAGCTGAATAACACCTGGTTGAGATATTTACAGGCATAAGCAGTCTTATTGTGTGTGAAAATGGCAAGGAACTTTCCCACCATGAGGCTCAGAGCAGAGGACAATATGGAGAGGGCGAGGATGATCTGTATGCAGAAGCTAGACTGAAGTAAATGAAGAGTGGAAAAAAATATTAAACCACTTTTATTCTTTGCAAGTATATTCATTCCACTGTCAAATTATGAGCAGTTGTTAGATTTCTTTAAATCAAAGTATGAGTCATATAATTATTGTATTATGACTATCTTTATTAAAGGACTCAACATTTTGTAAAGGTTTCTGACAAATAAAAGGGAAACTAAACATGAAAAAATAGTTTTGGAGGGAACTGCTGCATTCAATATTTAAATGAATTCAGTCATTTTTTTGCATTCTCCCTCTCAAGATTTTGTCTGAATGGAAGATTATGCATTCTGACTTTTTCAATTTCATTGAAACTTTTTGTAAATGTAATCTGTAATACAGAACCCATCAAGACCCAAGACGCAAAAACTCATAGACAGGAAGAATTTGCTATAAAAAACCAAACCCAACCTATTCTAATTATTGAGATAATTAGAATATTCTTGCAGTGATTTTATTTGTTTGGTTGATTGGTTTTACTTACTTTAGCTTCTTTCATGGAAACATCTAAAATATTTGGATTTGTCAGCTTTAAAAAATCCACTCGCTACATGTATCTTGTTATCTGTGCAAAGTAATTGAACATTTAAAATCATATGTCATAAAAATTTGTTAAATATGTATATTAATTATGCTTAAGCCAACAAAAGAAATGAAGCAGAGAGAGAAAGAAGAGCTATCAGTTTTTAGACCAGTGAGTAGTACAGCTCATGTCATTAAGTAAGCACTACACGTGCACAGGTAGTCCAGGTTAGAACTACTTTGTCAGAGATTAAGAAATGGTGAATTGTTGTTGTTTAGGGAGATTAATTGGCAATATCACATTTATAGCCATTTATAGTTTTAAAGCCAGCTGTGCCTCCTGAATAATTTCAGTATTTTACATTTCTGAACTGGTTTGTAAACTAGAGTTTTACTTATTACTGGGACTGTCCAGAACATAACAGTATTTTCTCTCTATTTGGCTGAAGAGTGGTGTTATTCAGGGTACTTAAGAAAGCTGAAACCCCCAACTCTGTGTAAGTACCACCTACTCCATCACATGCTTTCCCTCATCATGGAAGCAGTTGCACTTGCTGAGTCTCCACAGACTACTTTACTCCTCCATGTACTATTCAGTTGAAGATTGTGTCCACCCTGTTCCACATTTTATATCAGAAGAAAATAAAATGTCAAAGGGTCTGATTCTGCATTATAACCTGTAGTCACAGAGGTTTACTTGGCGAAGACCCAGAAAGCAGAGGTGACACTAGCAGCTCTCATCCACAAACCTGAAAATAGTTACAAAAACTCTGTATAGAAAATCAGTCAGCCAAAACTATGGATGGAGTTAACCATGTTGGCGTAGAAGACTATTAATGAACTAGGTTGTAGTTTACACCAGCCACAGTGCTGAATTCTAGTATGTTGAAGTCAGGTAAGAGGAAATTGACTGAGGTATGGCTGGAATTCTTTCTTCTTGGCATGTCAGAACTGTCCATGTCTGTGGAAAAGGAATTCTGAACCCAAAAGTCATGCCCTGAATTTTATGGCGTATGACCTCTTTTCTTCAGCAGTGAGACTGCCTTCATTCAGGAGGTAGAGGTTCTAGGCTTACTTCACCCTGAGTGACCTTCTACGACTTAATCACCAAGGTAAGGATTTCTATAGATGAGTATTTCTTAGCCCCTCTGTTAGTTCCAGACTACATTGCAAGCAGAAATGCAAAATTCCTGGACCCACATGACAACAGGCCAAGAGATAATTCACTCTGAAGTCTGCATTTTTCAGTTTTGATTTGGATTTCCTTCTGGACCCTCTCCTTTTGGTCTCATGGGATTTCCATTTTTGACAATACTGTGCTCTGTACCATGCTACTTGGCATTGTCCTGGAAAACAATGGCCATAAGTTCAACCTCCTCAAAATTCTATAAAGTTAGGCACCAGTCTCCACTTTCTCAGCAAATCCTATCACCAGAAGGCTATCCTGTAAGGAATGGGTAGCAGGACCATGGTTTCTTTCAGCTGCGATCTGTGCAATCTTACTGCTTTATTTTTGTATAAACTAAACTAGCAAAAAAAGTTATTTAGAGTGCTTGGGTCCCTGCTTGCTTTCAGGAAGATGGGAATTTTCTTGAGATTGCATAACAGCACAACATTAGCAAGGTAGAGAAGTTTTCCAGAAAAATGCACAGTTTTGAATCTCTTGCAAACATAAGTAAGCATTCTTGATTTAGTTTTCTGAACACAGACTTCTGAGTTGCTTGAAACTTGTAGCCTGGATTAGCCTTTCCACTAAGAGGTGTCTTGAGAGTGGTTAAAGACAATGGTTATATAAATGACTATAAAGTTCTGTCACTTAATAAGTTGAATCCAGTTTAAACCTCATAATTCTATAAAAGACAGAGCTGATTGATTTTGACTGTTATTCAGTTGTCATTTCTAATAAAATAGCCATTTTCTTATCATCTATGTAAATATTATTTTTGTCATTCATACAGTAATTGAATAAATTATTTGACTTATTAAATTCTGAATTTATAATTGTTTAATAATTGCTTCTTTAATTTACTGTTAATAAAAACTTTAGTAGTATATTTCTAGGTTTTTATTTAACATTTTGTGAAAGTGTCAGCAGGTAACAATGCAAAAGAATCTTTCCAGCCTTTTGGTAGAGAAGAAAGTTGGTTATTGATTAGGACATAGAGGAAACTAAATGCAGAAAAGGAAAAACTGTATAAATTATTGGGGTAAAACTTAACTTGCTCAAAGTCCATTTAGGTTTTGAAGTTGTTAAGTGGTCCTATACTGAAAAATGGGCTGTCAAGGTTAGGACTGTGAAATCTGGGCTTTTGGTGGGCTGAACTTGGCTGAGAGCAGTCCCCAGCCATGGGAACTTGCAGCTGTTTTGATTAAAACCACAATCTCTGCCTGGTGTCTGGGTTCAGCCTCCTACAGATATCTTCCTTAACCAGAAAGACCCAACAGCTTTTCTTACCTGTAAACTCATTTCCTCTGGAGATCGCACTGAGAGAGTAGGTCTTTTTCAGCTTGGAGAAGAAAAAGCTCCAGGGACACCTTATATCAGCCTCTCAGTGTCTGAAAGGGGCCTACAAGAAAGCTGGAGAGGGACTTTTTACAAATGCACGTAATGATAGGATGAGGGGTAATGGCTTCAAACTGGGAAAGAGTAGATTTAGATCAGATCTTGGGAAGAAGTTTTTCACCATGAGGGTGGTGAGGCACTGGAACAGGTTGCCCAGGGAAGCTGTGGAGTCCCAGTCCCTGGAAGTGTTCAAGGCCAGGTTGGATGAGGCTTTGAGCAACCAGGTCTAGTGGGAGGTGTCCCTGCCCATGGCAGGGGGATTGGAACTAAATGATCTTTATGGTCCCTTCCAACCTAAACCATTCTATGATTCTATGATTCCACCTCTGATGACTAAGGTATGCTTTCAATGACAAACCATTATTTATTTTTGCTTCCATCCATGGGCTGCAAAAATGTGGAGCAGACAGGATAAAATTTAACAAGAGGGCAAGTTATAAATTTCCTTAATTTAACTTAATTTCTTTATGATTTGCTTTCTGCTTTGATCTGGAAAGGACAGTCTGCTTCATGTAGTCCGTGTGTGTATGTCGTGTATGTGTTTATGTCTGCCTTGTATTTTCATTCAGGTCTATTCCTGCACAGAAAAAACCCACAAACAAGACTGAGAAAAAATCCCAAATAAATACAAAGCACAGTCACACTCACAAAGCACATTACACAGAGTGTAGTAATTTTCAACCAGACAAAGGTTGAAAAGCCATAGCTCCTTAACAGCACAGTTCATAACATAAAGAAGGCACTAGTGGGCAAAACATTTCCTGCACATCAATGGTTACCAATGTGAGAAATGGCCAGATACCTTTCCCCTTCAGAGGAGCTGATGCAGTTTTGGAGGCAACTTTCATTTTCACCCCTATTGTGTTCTTCCCAACAGCAGTCATCTGTTGGAAAAGTCCAGACAGGTATGTCCCAGCATCAAGACAGCACTAGCATTTGAAAACACATGGGATTGACCAGAATGCTTTTTCAATTCTCAGGTTTAAGCATGCTCCTTTGAGTTCATCTTTGTATAATGGTCCAGTTTGCTACATTTATTTGAAGAGCTTTTACCCATTGAGAAGAATATTGATGAAGAAATGAGAAAAGGGGCTTTGAAGGAAAACAGGTACAGTAAAACCTGTCAAGTAAAATTAATGCAGTAGGGTTTTCTGTGTTATATTACCTTTATTTAATATTCTTATATAACTACAAAAGTAAATCCCTTGAAAGTTGTATTCCCACTGACAGCTTCCCTGCTATTTTATGGTGGCATCCACTATAGTTAATGGTCTATCACAGCTTTCATTATAAGATCTGAGTTTTCAAGGCTCTATTGTAGCAACAAAATTATTAGAAAGGGATTTCATCCTGTGAGGGTCTGGAAAACGAATTTTAGTTTAAATTGGTTTAGCCATCTCTAAATTAGAAGCAAAGAGGGTTTGGTTTCTTTTTTTTCATTTTTCAGGTTTTACACATTTTTTTCTTTAATAGCCAATTTCTTTTCTGTTATAAACTGACATTGTTCCTCTGAAGCTGGAAAAAAGAACCAGAAGTTTGACTCCTGTCTATGATATCTGTCTCAATAATCAAATGAGGGACTATTTTACTGCTTTCAGTGCACTGGAAATCTGATTCTGCAGATACACACTTGTGCAATTTGTCAAACAGATACCGAAGAGTGTGAGAAGTTTATAGTGTGTGAAGAAGATGTATAGATGCTCTGCATGGCAAAGCCCATGACCAGTTCCTGATTTACTCATTGTGATATCTGAGTCACTCTTTGCTCTTCAATTTACGCATACAGCACTTAAATGTTACTAAAGATTCTTTCCTATTTTTTCAAATCTAAGAAATTATTGTCCAAGAAATTGGCTCTTTTCCTTCCTGCACAGACAAAAAATTAAATGCAAAGACCAGATGTTGTGCTGAATCCCTCATGCATGTGCCACTGAAGATGGAGCATACGTAGAACTCTATCCTGAGTGCCCTATTGCAATGTCAGGCTCCAACTTACTTCACTACAACCACAAGTGTTGTTGTGGCAAAATTACAGCACATAATTTGATAAAAAACACCCATAATAAAATCATTTTATTGCATAAACAATAAAAAAAGGAAGTGTGAAAACATGACACCTACATAAAGTCAATGTTCATCTGTTCTTCAGGACAGAGAAACAGGAACATCTGACCATGCTGTAGCAAGACAATCTCAAATTTTCAAACAAGGATACTAGAATAAACCTGAGCTACTTCTTTTGACATATTGTTGCATATATAAATCCATAATTTAGAAACAGCCATTAATACAATTACTATCTGTCACATATAAATATTTTGTACTCCTGGGAACAATAAGACTTTTCAATTTTTTTTTTCCAGCAAGGTTAAATAATTGATTCTACAAGGTACAGGATATGACCTATGATTTTAAAGAACGTCAAACATATAGGCAGATTCAATGTATACAATATTAGAGATGAAAATAGTTTTATGTAAATTGTTCACCCATGGGAAAATATAAGTCTGGGACATTCATAACTTTTTGTTTCTTTACTAATGGAGGAGTCTGATGGAGATCTGTTTTCTGTCAAAGTCCACCTTTTTACAGTGTGGCACTGATATAAATAGGGTTTTACAGAATTCAATGACCATTTGCAACTTGTTCCTGTAATGATATTGTCTCTCAGCCTGTTGAGATATGGTGGACTTCTGAAGGGTAGAGGAAAGATACTAGTTCAGTCTTTTTTATGAAAACTTTTAAAAGAAGTGAAACTTTTTTTGAGTGCTTATCTGTTCCTTTTTAACCTGAGCATCTAGGCTTTGTAAGTGTCTTACAAAAATGTTTAGAAGTACCCTATACAGAAATGATATTACAGGAATCCTCTTTGTCAAAGAATGTAGAGTAAAATGTTCAGAAAAAAAAAAGAAAAGAAGAAGAAAAAAAGAAATATAGTATAAGCTGAGACTGAAGTGTATATCAATATTTCGATGTATAGTATGCTGACATTTCTCTCAAATGTGTGTATATACAGTAATTTGATTATCTTTTGATAGCATTCTTTCATTTCCAAGCAGCATTATTGATCTACATTATAATCTACAGTATTACTTATCGTCTAACAATACTAGAATTTTATTTTGAAAGTTTACTTTTTTTATTGCACATAATATGTAGTTACAGAGTGCTGCAATAAAACAAAGTTACCCAGAACATTTTCTGACCAGATCATCTTGAAGCAGTCTATTGCATTAGTTAGGTTTTTGTCTGTCTTTCCCCTCCTTTTAGTACACCAGTCTGAGGAAAGAAATTACCTGGCTGTGAAACATATTTCTTGAACAGCGGGATCTGGCTCAGTGGCTCACTCCTTATATCTACAGAACTATTCTGGCAATGATGTCAAGATGGAAAATAGGTTACCCTTTAGCATCTGCCTTTAGTAATAAAACTGTTGATTGTTTTTGCCTAAAGGCTTTTTTTTTTTTTAGGGAGGAGATGTAGTACTTTGTTTATGATTTATTATGTTTATTAATTTTTCCTCTCCTATGTCCATATGATGTTAAATCATGAAGTGCCTAGATATTCACTAAATGTGTGTGTATATATGTTTGTGAAAGGGAGAAAAAATATGCCTTTCGAAAGGGTAAACATATGTTAAAATGTCTTTAAATAAGGATGTACCTTTTACTCTAAGATCAGACATAAATCTTATGGGCTTGATTTGTTGACAAGAAAATAGGTAATTAATTTCCATCTTCAGCAGGATCCAAATAAACATCTCTTCTTCTGCAGATGGGCTGATAAGCAGGGATTCCCTTTTGGTAAGTTCAGAGAAGGAAATGCTCCCTTTTTGGTTTATTTTGTTTTCTGGAGCAAAAATACAAAAGCTTGCTTCTCACCAAAAGTTTTGGCAGCAAAATATGTCCTGTCTCCTGCTTTTAAAGTGTAGAGATTGGCAAAGGATTCTTCCTCTGTGAAGTTCAGGTAAAGGGTACATGTTCTTCCTGTTTGTAAGGGTATATTTGCCCACCCTGCAGGTGGTTGCACCCAATGCATTTCAGGTTTTGCTACCTGCATAGGGGAATTCCTAGATGAAGACCTGCTGAGCATAATTAAACATATCCTGATATTTTTGTTTGTAAAATAATTTTGCTTCCAAATCAGTTCCAGCACGGATCTCAAAAATCTCAAAAATAATAGGTTGCTAATCAAACTCACCACTGGGTAGGGAAGGTAAAAAAGACGTCTATGTGATTAATAAGTGAATATTTTCAGGAGGTGTAGTAAAGCAACCATATTCTTTTCTTCAATTTGCATTCATCGTATATGATAAAATAGTTTATAAATGAAATAATTTATTCCATATTTTTGCATTTATCTCTTTATAATACAGTAATCCAAAGGACATGTACCTGAGCCAGTAAATGACATATTACAGCCCAGTGGATTACAATGTGATAAAGATATCCAAGCAGTGGTAAATAAAATAATGTATACAATTTATCATGAGAGAAGACCTATCCAATACTGTAAATCAAATATTTGTGTGGTCTTAAGATATTAATAGCGATATTAAGAGTGATTTTGATGTATCATACTAGTTGAAAGGTGTTCAGCTAAACAAATCAGATATTAACTAAAAACTAGATATAGTGTAAAGAACTTAAAATGAAACTAGTTGCTTAATATCCCAGAAAAAGAAGGAGGAAAAGAAAGAACTTAAAACTTGGTATTTGGCTATCTAGATCCCATCAACAGGGGTCTAGACTCTGAAATGTCTTTGGAAAAAGGTAAATCTAGAATAATATATAATATGATATGTATGATATGCTATGACACCTACATCATCACAAGCTAGGTTTTACCTTTGAAAACAGAGAGATCTTCCCAGTTATTAAGATCCGTGAGGCATAGTCCAGGGTTATTTTATTTGGAAGTACAGTATACACCGCCATGGTCCTCCCCACTCCTGCACCTTGGTTTAAACTGGAAGAAATCCTAGGAAATGGGTGGAAAGTGAATTGTTTTGCACTGCAGGTGATCTCCCATCTGGCCCCTAATCTGTATGTAATCACAGCTGCCCAAGGGAATGTTTGCCTCCCCTGAAAGAGTGACTTTTCCCAACAATATGAGATGATCTAATAATGGAAAATGCTAATTCTTCCTGGAAATCTTGCCTCTTGTGTCATCACAAACATTTACGTCAGTTGTTCTCTTTTTTCATTTGTAAGAGATGCTCAGTTTGGAGCGCTGAGCTGCCTTATTATTCATGGTTAGCACCTGCCTTAGTAGAGCTCTATAGTCACCTGCTTCGCTCCCAGCTCCCACCAAGTATGACTGCATTAGCCCCTTCTCCCTTCTTTCATCTAGGGAAAAAACCTTGTGCCTCCAGCCTGATTTCTTTCTTTTTTTTAAGATGCTGCACCTGCACCTTAAATAGCAGGACACCTTAAATCCTGGTCAGTGCCCCACACTTCTTCAACCCCTCATGCTCCTTCCCTCTAGTCCTTTACACAATAAGGGTACAGTTTAGCTCTGCTGGGGAAGTGAGCAAGGAAGAGCCTCTGCAGAGGAATATTTAATTAAAGGCATTCAAGGCTGTGTTAGAAGCATTCAGTTACCCCTGAAGTTTGAAAAATCAAAAATCCAGACCTGTCATCTCCCTTTTTCTCTTTTTAGGACTCTGATTTTTAACAGCGTTGGAGCTGGACATGTTCTGTACATGAAAAAATATTCCCATCTAGTTTTCTTACATGCAGTTTCTGTCTCATTTGGCCACATTTTTAGCTGACCACAAAAGCATCTGTCATTACTGCAGTGTTGAGATTCGTCCCATTTCACTTGCTTTGCCCATTTTAAGAGTGTTTGCCATTAAAATAATCTGCACTTCCCTTTTCCCACCATCCTTCAATTACATTGGGATTTCGCCAAATAAGTTCTCTCCCACATATATCATGTTCATATTCATGTTCGTGTGCACGTGCATGTGCATATTCATGTTCACGTTCGTGTTCATATGCTGGATAACTCTTTTTGTTTAACCTTGTGAGATATCTCAAGTAAGAAGCAAAGAATTCTCTTACAGAGTCCGTGTTTAAAGATTTATCTTTATTCACATTTACAGCATTTTCCCTTGAAAATTCTCTTCCACCTCTCCTCGTGTGGCATTCACTGTCATATAAAACCTGATATTAGTTTGGTGTGCTTGCCTGGTTTCCTTAGAAACCTTTCTGAGTGATTTCCTGTAAAGGAAATTATCATCCCACATTTAGGAAGGTACAGTTACAACTGAATAATGTTTTGACAGGATTATCAAAATTAAATTGCACACCTTACTTTAGCACCACATCTGAATTAGCCTAATTTATATTTTCAAATCCTAAATGCCTTTCCTTCAATTTTGAGCTGCAGATCAATGTCCATCATGTTTAGAAAGTCATCAGATGAAGAAAGGTCATGGCTAATCTAGGCACTGAACCATTATATGCAGTAATTTCATTTTGTAAATCTGATTGTTTTAGAGTCTTTTTAAGTGACAAACCAGACATTTGCATCAGACTCAGGAAATGTTATTATATCAGCTGTAAATTTTGCTACCAGCCTTTATTTCAGTAGCACACAATGCGCCAAAAGTTATGCTGTGTCAGAATTTGGTCTCCAGCGCACTGTCAAGAATTACTTGGAGTTGTTAAGGCTCTTATTCTGATTTGTAATCCACAGGTTCACTTGCACTGACTGGTGGTAGTTTGAGCCTTCAGATACCATGGGTCTGGCAAGGAATTCAGACACGAAGCGGAACCATTTGTTTTATCCAGCTTGCTTGGGAACATCTGTTGCTTTATTACTGCATTTGCATCCCTGTATACAGAAATATCTGTGCCTTGTGTCACTGTTTTACTGACACTGTGGCTCTGCAGGACTGGCCATAGCTGATGGTTCTTTGTTTGCTAAAATGCCTTAGATACACTGTTGTTATTAAAGGATATAATGCATCATATATATTAAGACAAATAAGATCATATTATCTATATATTACGTAATGCTAATGTATATGATAAATTCAATGTAATTTGTTACAATTGCTCACAGCCATGAACTCTTCACTCAAAATAATCTAATATTGTGCATCTTTCAAAATTAACAATGATCTCTAAGGCACTGTTTTCCACAAGGCTGTAGTGTAGACATCTTTTATCCAGGTATTATTAAATGTATATAATGAAAAGTAACTTTCTTGGGTTTTCTGCAGCAAATTAAATGAGCTGAGCATTTCTGGTTTCAGATAAAATCTGAAACTATGGGTCATATTAATATATAATTATTCCCTTTTATTTTTTTCTCTTCCATAATTTATTTGTAAGGAAAACACACAAATGATGCAGTCCCATGTATACTTAAACACTGGAGAGGCTGATGCTTGCTTTGGCAGCGTGTGCCCCTTGTGGTCAAAGTATATGAGTTTAAAATACAGTGGTTCGTTGCTTTCTCCCTCTTAATATACACTGTTATTCCTTGCCTGTGATGCCAATTGATTTTTTCCTTGTAAAATTGTTGCTCTGAAATTCTGTGAGCATCCTACTGAAACCCAAGATTCCCAGCTCTGTTTAATTTAGGATTAATTGCTGGATGTTATACCCCTGAATGCAAAACATACAAAGGTGTCTTTGTAGAAAGGTATGTATCAGAGCAATCCCTCCACCCCCAAGTTTAATGGTGCATCATGAATTCTTTTGCAGTTGATAGCAAGTTGGATGGCATTTTTGAAGTAAGAAAAATGGATTTTGTATTGATTAAAATGCACTGAAGACATTACAAGTATCCATACATACTGTGATATATTAAAAATTTATACAGGAAAAACCTTAAAAGTTAAATACTCACCTTCACAGTTAGTAGTAGGCTGACGTAGTGAGGTGATATTGTTAATTAGTTCTGGGCTTTTGTAGTAAAAAACTCCCATGTTTAAAGCTAGAGCTTCTGGGCAATAAAATCTTACATGGATGCAGCTTTTTCTAAGTCACTGATCACTTTGCTGTTGTTAACTTTTAAAAACTGATTAGTGGTTTAGAAAACTGTATATGAATGCTGAAAAAAATTCTTATTATTACATTTGTATTGTACTGGCTGGTATAGGCCTATTATAAAATAAATGAATATTCTGCCATATCACTATTGATTTGATTTCTGAGCGTAAGGCAAATCATATGGTCAAAAATAGCTGAGCTGTGTCCCTTAGAATTCTAATATTTCAAATAAGGACAGGATTTAAACAGACTGTTTTAAAAACCTTTGTAAGAGAAGTAATTTTCATTTTGCTCACATAAAATTAGACAGTTCCTACCATACCTGCCTTTCAGGGAGATTAAAATCTGGGCCACTAACAGCATTATCTCTATAAAGATAACTGATCTGATGTCAGAGGGGATTATTGAACTAAAACTGGGAAATTTGGAGAGTTCTTGGTATTCCACTGGGAGATACCCTCTTGATGAGTGATCCAAGTTGAGAAGATATTATACATAACGCCATTTTGACACATCCGGCTGCTAGTATATACACTCACAAAAACATTTGTACTTATGTCAATGATATCTAATACATGATATTCTATAAAACCTCTGAAAATAAAGAGACATGCTGCAAGGCTTATAGAATATTTTATAAGGCATATTTTTAAAAATTTGAAAATTTCTGCTACTGCTTTTTTTCATTTCATCTACTGAAAAGCTTCTCAGATGCATTCCTTTAAGAAATCTTATTTTAAGGGCAAATATATAGCTCCAATAAAATGTTAAATCTCCAGAGTACTGAATATTTTTATGCTGTTTGCAACATGAAATAAGAAATGTATGATTTCAATTTGTATATATAAAACTTCTATTAACATTTTCTAGACACTTTAAAGAATTAATCTATAGCTCAGCCTTTCACTGTGAGCAATGCATAGATTTCTGAGTCTTTTATATATCTACTGTATAGTTTACTGTAACTAATAGTATAGTGCTTTTTCACAATAAAATAGGTAAATGCAGTGCCATTAATTAGAAAAGTTCTGTTGTGTTGTGCTGTGCTGTGTGCTGGTCTGAACCGCAAAACCCAAAACCTTTCTGACTAATTATTGGGAACATGTTATGTATGACACTCATCCATAAAGATTCCACTGTGTTAACAATTTTCACATCACAGTTGTAACAACTGTAGCTCCAGCTATCATCATTCTGAGGATGCTTCATGCAGTTAATGGACCCTGACCATTAGTCGTTTTACTGCAAAACATGCAAGAACTAATAACTCGCTAGAAACACACTCTCTCTTAAGTGTTATTCTTTAAACTACATGGGATGAAATGCACCTTAGATGTAAGAGTTTGTGGCAAAGGTAGAGAAGAGGCTTGTTTATTACCGAAAGGAATTAGGAAAAATCCTTCGAAGATAGCATTGGAGAATAAAATACCTTGTTTACCCAAAGAAATGGTTAAACAGGCTGAATATTGACACGAGTATTTATCCTTTGGTTGTATGTGAGTCTGTAACTCCCTTATGCAAAGTAATATGAATCAGAATGCATCATGCCATTTAGGCTCACTCAGCCTTTTATTTTAAAAATTCCAGAAGTATTAATCTGAGGTATATATCTATAAATATTTAATTTTCATATTCTTCAGTTAAATTATAAAAAATACAATTTTTCTTGATTTCTCCCCAGAGTGGTTTGCAGTTTTAAAATGAAAAAAGAGAAAATATCATAATTTGTGTGACTCAAAATATTTGATGTAATTTTCAAAGTGTTTTTTAACATTTTCTGAGTTAAACAAGTATTTGTAATAAGCTGTAGTAAAATGAAAATGCATTTAATTTAAAATCCATAAATATACATCTGGACAGTTTTTAGGATGGTTTTCAATTGAATTCACTGTATGATTTGGAGAAAATTTTCTTAAATGTTTTGGTAAATCTAGATCTGAACTTACATTTTCTTTTTCAGAGGAAAAGCCTGGTACTTGCAAAACCTATGTGTCTTAAGAAATATAGTGCATGCATAAGAACTGAACAGGTAAACACAGAACTCTAGTGAAGAATTTCTGCGTATTTTTGTATCTGCAGAAATAGTTTTCAGTGTTTTACTGCATTGGTCTGCCCCAGGTCCTGTTACACAATGCTGGAAATCTAAAAAATTAATTGCAAGAGTGTGTCAGTTAGCTGTACTGCTGATAGCTATTGATAGTCAACAATGACCACCTCTATACTTGCACTTCAATTTGGTTCACAGTAACACACCCCCGGTTCTGAATTAAAATAGTCTATGTAAACAAACGTGGAAAAATTGCCACATGCCATCTACTTTAACACTGTTTTCATTTGCTGCGTTTGATCAGTGTCGCCAAAGTCCTGGTATAGTGCTGGGAAGGGAGACCTAGATGTCTGGTTAGTTAACTAGTCATTCCTCATTACTCATCCCCCAAGTGTTTATCTGGCCTGAGAGCTGATGTCTTTTCTTCCCAGAAAAATGCCATGGTAGGCTACGTCTGGCTGCTATTGCATCACTTCCCGTCAGCCTGCTGCTACTCATACCATGCTGTTAACAATTGCTCTTTAAAAGATGGTTGCGTTGTAGTGCACAAACTCCTGATGTGTTTCAGCCTATTCAATCCTAGCTATATTTGTTTTGTTTTCCTAGCATATAGGAATAACGCTTATAAAGATTAAAAGAAAAAGAAAAAAGGCTAAGCTTTGTGAGCAAACAAAGATTAGCTGTTAGATGAAGCGTAGATCATTTTCATAGAAACACAGAATTGTGGAATGGTTTGGGTTGGAAGGACCTTTGAAGATCACCTAGAACAAACCCCCTGCTGTGGGCAGGGACACCTTCCAGTAAACCAGGTTGCTCAAAGCCCCATCCAGCCTGGCCTTAAACATTTCCAGGGATGGGGCATCCACACAACTTCTCTGGGCAACCTGTTCCAGATTTTCAGTCTGTCGTGTCACTTTCTATGTGATCTATCACAGCTAGATAATTTTTTGTGTTTATTTTGTTTGTATGCTTTTTGCAGTAGCTCTATGTAGAGTGGAAGGGGCATTTCAGGTACATTAATACTGAGCCGACTGCTGCTATCAAGGCCTATAGACAGCTACCAGCAATTTGGACTATAAACTGGAAGAAGAGTAGATTACTCAAAATTTTGATAAGTAATGTGGAAAAAAAAAAAAAGACAGGAAAAAATATTTTTAAAGTGCTATCTGCTTTTTAGGATTAAATAGAAAATTGCCCAAAAAAGAGATGACGTGAAATGGTAATTCAAATACGCTTTTTGCTTACACGGATGCTTTAAGGCTTTTACCACCTGCTGAGTGCCTGGAAGTATGAATAAGCATTGGAGTGACAGGTTTCACACTGCTACACCTTAGGTTTGTGCAGCGGGACTAAGTGGTTCTCAACTCTATTGGCTGATCTGTTTTTCAAATAAAAATATGGGTTTCAAATTTTGAGACAAAAAGGTGTCTTTCATCTTTGCTGTTCATAAGAGAAATTGATTGATTTACCTAATTCTTCCTGAAGGTTTCAACACAAGAGTTTTATACTAGTCAATACCCTGAAGAAACAAGCATAATTTAGGAGCTTTAAACCCACAAGGAGAATATATACATTTATATTTGTGAAAATTACCAGAAATTATTTTTGTGTGGAAATTGTCTCCTCTCAAAACTGTTCTTCTGTGAGACCTATACAGTTACCTGTTGGTGGAAGAAAGGTGAAAGGCAAAAACTAAATCTCTTTGTAACTCCATTACACTGGGACAAGGTAGTGTTCCCATGGTGGCAGCCTCACACATTAAGTTCAAGGAGTGACTGTTGAGACACTGGAATAATTCCCTTGATTGTGGCCAAATTGGGCTTACAGATTTTTAGTTAGGCAATTAGTGTTCAGCCTTTGGAAGCAGCAAGGCTTGCTTGCCTTTCTTTCCAGTCACTTGTCTATGGGTTATAAAAAAGTAAAATTCAGTCTCATTCAAAGGTTGGATAAGTATTTGGAAAGTCTCTAAAGAAGTCCACGTATAAGAAATAAAATAAATAAATATTTAAATTGTTCATTAGTTTCCCACAATAATCTCACAGTCATTGTTAATAAACAAATAAGGAAAGAAAGACCTAAAATCAAACAGAAACATTGAAGAAGTTTTTTTTCATTTTTATAGCACATTTAATTTTAGGAACTCAGAACTCTTTTCAATTAATGTTTGAGCTTGAGCAAACTCTGGAAATGGAAGCAGCTATTCTAATTCTTTTTTTTTTTTTGGTAGATAAATGTATAGAAACAAGGATTGATGTAAATTTTTAATCACAGACAGTTCCTCTTGAAAGTCATAGCAGAATTTAACAGTTCATATTTTTTATGTATAAGGACAACCATGGAACTAAAAAATAATAAACAAATTTTAAGAGAAGAGTGTAGTGTTCACCACAGCAAAATACCTAAGCAATCAAGATGCTCTTAGTAACACAGTAAAATAAAAACCTGCTGTGGTGATGTATAGAAGAAACTAAAAAGCTTTTGAGGGTACAGAAGGCTACTTGTCTCTCAGATTCAAAGCTGCCCTTGCTGTCCTCTTTGTAACAGAAGAAATGAAAGCTCATCAGGATACAAGCGACAAAGATGTAATTTCAAAAAGAGATATTTTATGAAGGCAAAAACCAAAATGGTACTCCTTAGAATTACTGAAACTGAAAAACAAAGTAGTGTCCTCGAACACAAAAGACATGGATTTGGTTTCTTATTTCGTCTCATTCAGCAGAAGATCTTGAAGCCAAGTACAGCCCAGCCCAACGGAGTACCTACTGGGTACTTTCTGGACTGACTGTGGATTGGATTATTCTATATTTCTGTTGTTGAAGCTCTTCCAGTTTATGTAAATAAACAGCTGATGGTGTGGGAAATTAAACCTGAGTCTCTTCTTCTGAAGTGAGTAAATTTATCGCTAAATAGAATCAGTATCTCATATGTAGTTTCTCAGCTTCTTTGGAAAAATTCTTTTTTTGTGGTGGCTACCACCTACTAAAACCTATGCTGGCTTTTCCCTACTACTATCACAGAAGAATGTAGGATAAGCTACAATTACACCTTCGTTTTAGTAGCCAACATACTATATTGCCTTCATCACTGTAGTAACTTGGTGCCTCCTACTCATAATGTCTTTATCCTCGCAGTACTCCTATGATGTTGAGCAGATGGTAAAGTGAGTCACTAGGTACAGAGCTTGACTCCTTGGGATCAGACAAGAAGACTGTGATGAAACCAGTCCTGGGTTTCCTTCATCTTTCTGCTAGACCCCTCATGCTCTACTGGCGACCATAAGAGTCTTTCCCCAGGGGATAGTGGACATCAGATTCTAGTCCTTTCCCTACACCCTTGGGAAAAAGAAAAAGAGGAGGTCCACTGGTGGCCCTTGCCTTATATAAACATCCAAAAGTGATTGTTCAAACTTGGCATAGCTGAACAATATTATGGAGTTCCAAATTATGTTGACTATAAGACTGTCAAAGACCATCTTGAAAGCAGATAAAAAGTGCAACTCTTGCATTTCCTCTGACTCCAGCACACGTTGGCTCCTGCTGAGTTCAGCCAGCTGATGATTAATTTCAGTCTATTGATTCTACTGGCAACTGTTACAAGTGTCGCTTCTTGGATAAGCTGGCTGGGTTTATAAGGACACTGGCGCTGTGGGTGATGTATTACACTGTTCCCGCGTGGTCCTCTGCACAAGGTAACCGCCTGGCAGCACTTCTGTGAGATGTGGAGGATATGACTGAATGAGGCAGCCTCTTTTCTGGGAATCTTCTCGTCCTCCTAGAGACACCATTGTTTCCTAGTCAACTCATTTGGAAAGTATGTTGTCTCTGACATGCCACTGGCAGCCTTTTTGGCAGGGGAGGTGATGGTACCTCATTTAGCACTCAAGTGATTTTGAGCTTTCACATTATTAAACATGTATTCCATTAGCCATTTAGACTAGCAGTCACATGTTAATTTGTGTAAAATGTAAATGCATCAGCATGACATGGGAAAGATTCCCAGAAAATTAAAAAAAAATCACCTTTGGCATTTAGTGCTAACTTGGAACAATGGGAGCAGAATACATTTTTTTAAAGCATCTCAGGTGCTACCTCTTCCCAACAACCCCCAGATTCTGATTTCTTTTTCTTTTCTCACTAGCTTCTGTCCTCCCCCCTTCCATTTTTCCTGTTATGTTTGAAGGGGAAATATTTTAATTATGGATTAATATTTTTTTAAACTATAGTTGAACAGAAATTTTTCAATTAAATATATTTGGTTTGGATTTTAGTTTTGGTTTGTTCTTATTTAAAACATTTGTAGGGAAGTGGAAAGTTCAGAGAATATACTAGTTTCAATAATTTTGGTATGAATGGCAACTGATATTTAGCATGCTTCTAATAATCAAAAGACTTTAAAATGAAATACTGCTAGTTTGAATGCTAAGAGTTGTGAAGTTAAAAACTTATTTTTTATGTCAGAAGTCTAAAATAAAGAACTCTAGAATATGTAAGTTAGGTTAAATTATTAAAGTGTTTTTCTTAACTTGATTATTTTTTTTCTTTTATTTGGATTCATGGAAATTTCTGATTTTGATTTATCATCCCATTTGGAGTGGAAAGAGTAATTAAAGTCTTGAAGTTTTTATGAGTAAAAAATCTAGTTTCTTCTCGATTGTATTTCTCAATCTAGCCAATAATTTTGTGGTGTAAATTACAGCATTGATGCATATCAACCACCAGAGCTTTAAAGAAGGTCTCTCCTGAAAAAAGTAACCTTGCAGCTGATACTGTGATAGGGAAGATGTTTGCTGCTTCCTCCTGGAAAGCCTGTCAAAGGAGGGATTGAAACAAGGAAGACAAGCCATAGCCTTGTAGCTGAACTTTACAGAAAAAGACAATATATTAAATTTAGAATTTCAAGATTTTGAAAATAAAGTTTCTCTTTTTTTGCTTTCAGACTATCCTCCATTTCTAAACATTTTTCATATAAAATCAGCAACAACAGTTAATGTATGTAATTTTGTAATGAGTTTTACATTACAAAATTCTCGGAATACTTTTACAGATCCTTTTTATTAATTTAAATAGTATGTTATTTTAGTTTGTGTTCACTTGTGAAATTACTGAGAGCCAGAATCAAATTTATTTTTGTTAATATGCCAAATTAGTAGGAGAGGGAGAATTTATCAGATGTAGTGACAAACTTGCATAATGAAGGTTATCTGTAAACTTCCTGCCATCCTTGCAATTCAGCAGTAGTTTAGGGAGTAATACTGAAGGAATACGAGGGAAACTGTACCGAAACGTCTTCTGCCTATAGCAGCTTTGCCTGTGCTGCTCTGTATAATTTCATTTTCCCTGCAAATGTCATCTTCTGCAGCCTTTGTTCTCCACCTGCATAGTTGTCAGACTTTCTCCTGGCCTTTAATGCTAGGGTAGTCATCTAGGGCTATGGAAAACATCAAAGGCTGCTGGTTTCCTGTGGAATTATTTTCAAGTGCTGAAATTTTTTGAGAATTGCAAAATATCTGTGTGTGAGGTAATACACATTGAAATATTCTTACTGTGCATGCTGAGTGTGCCAGTCCCCTCTGCAGCTCAACAAGCTTCTGTTTCTCCTTAAAGTCCCATAGCCGTTGCAGTGGTGGGAATAAGTCAAAGTCTGCTTGGGAAGAAATCACCACCTATAATATGGAAGAGGGGCAGATTTCAGATGCCACACTGCAGCATTTGGGCCAGGAGTTGATGGCTGAGGAAGGCAGCTTGGGAAGAGTCCAGCTTTTGGCCCTCTGGGAGGTCTAAATAAGCAGGGACCAAGCTCCACTGGCAAATGCATTTAAGATTATATCAATAAGGTGACTGGCAATAAACATAATCCTGGGTTTGAGAAATAGACCTGCAGCTCAGCAAACTGTTCTAGTTGGGTTACTGACATCTCCCCTAGGGAGTCTGCACTGAAGTATCAAACATATGATGCAATGGTGCAGAACAAATTACATTTAAAACAAATGAAAGAAAGGACATCAAAATGTCCAGAAATGACAAGCCTGGTAGCAAAATAATCACAGGAGATGAGCTGAGTTAGCGCTGGTAAACTTACAGGCATGGTATCCAGTCTTCAAGTAAGTGAAAAGTTGCTACAGAAAAAAAGGAATGTCCAGTTCTCCACAGCCACTGGAGATTAGGCAAGAATTGATGTAGTTTGGCCAGATCTGTTGGCCAGACAACTCTCATACTCCATTCCACCATACATTTCTGAGGCCTTGAATCCAGATCACGTCATCAAAAGGAAGGAGAATTGACAAAGTGAGGAGTTGCGTGTTTTACAGCTTTCGCTGTGGTAAGAAACGTGTCACAGGTTAAAACTAAAAAGAATAAAAATCAAACTGCTGAGTTCTGGTATCAAGGCAGGAAACCAGCAGGGAGTATAAGCTAGATGGCAGGTGGCAAGCAGCTCCATAGTCTCTCACCAAGGAAGAGTTTATGATGGTATTCTGGTTTCTGAAGTGATGATGAAGGACGGAAAGTGCATTTCAGGGAAAAGATCCTTGAAATTGTTTGCTCAAGCTGCTCTCTTAAAAATCCGCAATCTAAAAAGGAAAGAAATACTGCACAATGTAGGGGGTCCAAGGATAAAAAGATTAAATGATACCTTCAGAGTATTAGCTTCTGGTGAACCTAATTGTGTCATGTTTTACTATAGGAAGAGAACAATGAAAATAAACTTGTACTGATTTCATTTTTTGCATGCAAAGAAGGATGTGCTGCGGACTCTGTTCAGGAGCTTCAGTGAGATATAGCTTTGTTCCAAGAGATCTTACCATCTAAATTTTAAATATGACATGATGAATGAGGATGACATGTAGCAAGAAAGATGCTGGGGTAAAGAGGGACAAAGAGCGCAGTGATGAAATGTTACAGGGCTCAGGTTAGGCATAAGAATAAATTGCGTAAGATAATAAAGAAAAATAGAATGGTGAGCGTGTTGCTTTGCCTTCTCTGGTCAATAAATAATTTCAGTAATGTTGTGAATATCATCCATCTTTATACACCACATCAAGTAGACCAAAGACCTAAGATTTGTTGCTATCTGACTTCCTTCACAGCCCCTCCACACCCACGTGCATGGCATCTCTGCTTCCTTCGCCTGGTGCTCTCCTCGCTTTTATCAGGCTGCCATGTCCTTCCCCATCACCACTGCAGAGCCGGAAGCCTGGCTTTGCTGAAGAGGATGGGCACCATGCCATGGGGTTTCAGCAAAGCCAAGATTTTGTTTGAGCTAGGAGCAGAGTTTTGCCACGTTTGGCAGGCAAGCCCTGCTCACTCCTTCTGCCAGTGCGGCAGAGAAGGAAGCATCTGGAAACAGGTTCGGCGCTTCTGCCCTCCTCACGCCGTGTGGCACTCACTCTGCTAGCGCCCAGCGGGGAGGATGCAGTGGGCACAGAAGTGGTATGGAGATCGGTGTAGAATGAAACCTAGGTAGATAAGCACACAGCTTTTGGCCAGAGGAATAATAATAATAATAATAATAATAATAATAAAAATTTTTATTATTGATATTATTTCTGGTAATAAAAAGTGTCACAATAGCCCCTGCTAAGGGATGTAAACAGTTATCAGGCACCCAAATTACTAAAGGGAAGGAGATAACGCAGCAAGATAAAACTAAAAATTGAAACATTCTGTGAGTATGCTAGGATAGCTCATGGTCAAATCAGATGCATTTAGTTTGTTTTTCCCACATAATGGGGCAGATTCTGCATTGTCATTCTTGACTGTGATGTTCACGATGTCAGAGAACACGACATTAAAAAAGAATATAATTTATTTTCTTGAACCGCTTACAATCTTCTATCTACTTATTACTAGGAATACAAATGTGTCCTTCATGTTTTAAATTAAAAATGGCAAGCTTATTAATCATTGAGAAACTCTACAAAATTATTCATTTTGAAACATTAACACTGCAAACCTTTTCGCAGCAGTACATAAAGCAAACACTTCACAATGACATTTTGTTGCCAGATTTTGGGTTTTGATCAAGGCAGGCTTATGAGCTGATATTTTTTTACCAAACTAGTAATTCTCTTTTCAGTACTGCTAAGCTTTAGATTTTAAATTGCAATTAAATATAAACTAACAAAAGCTTCTGTTGTTGTAACAGAATATTAAAAACACATGCAATAATTTTTAAATTAAAAATGTATTTATTTGAGAACTTAAAAAATTACTTTTATGTCAAATTTGAGTAGACTAATTAGGTTTACAACAGTTATTTGGAAATGAGCATTCACTGTTTAAGAAAAAAAGCTGAGCTTTATGCCTTTGTAGTATTGAAGAGAAAGAAAAGTTAGGGGCACTAAATATTTCATAAATTTAAATTGTCTTATCCATCTGTTTGTGAAATAATGACCTTTGTGTTTAGAAATCTTTTTTCCTATAACAATTTTATTTCATCTACAAAGGTTGTACATAGCTAATAAAAACCAGAAGTCATGAAACGTATGTCTAGTACGTGCTCTAAAATTGTTCCTGCACGGAATTCCTTTAGCTTTAAAGTATTTTTCCAGGTTTTCTCATATTTAAAAGCAAAACTGCCTACTCTGTCTGATCCTGATCCCTTTAAAACCCACTCGTCCACTTGGGTTAAGAGCACTGAAAATGAGTTTTAGGTTTCAGGTGGATCAATGAGCTGCGCTAGAGATGTTCCATGCTCTCCTTCAAGCTCAGGTCACTTGAATCTTGTCATAGCCCAGAGCAAAGAAACTAGTTGCATTGTATAAAACTTTTTTTAATTTTGGAGGTCAGATTGTTGGGAGACAGATTTTGGGCAAGGCTCTGAACAAGCAGGAGACATGGGAAATAGGGCAGGGGTTATTGGGGAGCTTGGTCTTTTGTCTCCACAGCAGAAAGGCTGCTTGGGTAGCAGAGGGTGCTGTTTGCTGAATATCTGGAACTTAGGGAAGTGTGATATTAATATCATATATTGGTATTAATTGATCCGTGAACAATCTGATCTAGTGGAAGTTCTCCTCCTGCAAGCAAGGTGATAGGCTGAAACATAGGTATTTGTTTAGATCTCCTCTATTTCCCGTTTGAGATGTACAAGCATCTTAAGGACACCACACTGCTGTTAGTCTGGGTACTGGAAGCAGTGCTCATTTGCTCTGCTTCTTGTGTACAAGAAGAATGATTGATACTTGGGCTGTACAGTATAAACGTGAGTGATGTTACTTTTTGTGCTTGCACACTCCAAATGTTATCTTTAAGAAAAACTGTAGATTGAAAATTCATATAGAATGGAGAACAGGGTATATTAATTCCAGGCCAAAATGCTTTAATGTTTGCAGTATAAAAGCAGCTGTATTCTATGTATATGATAAAGGCCTTAAGCTTAGCTCTGATCACTTATCATTTTTATACAAGTATATTTGCATAATTAACCCTATACTTATTTCAGAGAAAATTACCCAGTGTTTATGATGAAACAATGTTCTGCCGAATTTCTCAGAGAGAAACTGTCTGAATTGAACATTTTTTATATACCCTGCTAATGTTTCGAATAGCACTTTTAAAATCAGTGAAATAGAAGATTTGCTTTGAACTTGACAGAAAATTTATTCTATACTGAAAAACTAAATTCTCTAATTTCTGAATGATTGCTGTGTCTAAAATGCTTCAATTCCCCTTCCAAGTTGCAAAGTTTAACTCAGCATTTCCTCTAAAACTGTGCTCATAATGCCACAGAAATTCTTATTTTCCGTTAGAGATACTGTTTTATAAGTTAGGAAGACAGTGATTTCACCTAGAACTGTTTGAAAAATTAATCTAATCAAGTTCTGATATATATTTTTTCTCCACAGCAGAAGCTGTATATTAAATTGGCTTACAAAGTACATTTAAACAACCTTTGCCTGGAACTGGGAAATACCTGTGAAGATATATATGTTAGCTGTGGAAGATACAGAGATACAATCCATTCAAAACAGAAGAAAGAAGGATAAATCATCTCAGAAAGTATAAGTAAACAAAATTATATTTTAAATTCCCAGCCGTAAAATCATTGTTTTTTACTGCCTACTGCAGGAAGAAAAGCAATAAACGTGAGACACCTGTGCCAACAGAGAGTGATTTTCTTGATCAGTAGACCAACATTTCCCTCCTTTTTTGTTCCACCTGCTGTTCAGCTAAATATGGGACGGGGAGAAAATGTTGCAGTAAATGAGACAGAAGGGGAACATTATTTGTAAAATATTTAAAAACACATATATTAGATTTATTTTTCCCTTCTGTCTGTATCTTATATATA